>PVIW01004511.1:0-130449 GCA_004026585.1 Noctilio leporinus
CTTATTTCACTAAGCATAATACTCTCCAGTTCCATCCATGTTGTTGCAAAGGGTACAAGTTCCTTCTTTCTTTCTGCTACATAGAATTCCATTGTGTATATGTACCAAAGTTTTTTGATCCAATCATCCATTGATGGGCACTTAGGCTGTTTCCAGTACTTGGCTATTGTAAATAGTGCCGCTATGAACATAGGTGTGCCTTTCTTAATAAGATTTTCTTTTCTCTAGCCTACTTTATTGTAAACAAAATAAATATATGTCGAGTGACTATGTCATTGGTAACATAATTGACTGTTTATGTTATTGGTAGGCCACAGTAGGTAAGTCTTTGGGGAGTAAAAAGTTAAACATGGATTTTCAGCTGTGCGAGGGGTTTTCTCTCCTAACCTCAATGTGGCTCAAAGGTCAACTGTACATCTTTTAAACTTTCAACTTAATTGTGTCTTTGAATCCAAAGCATGTCTCTTGTCTAAGCATATAATTAGATCGTGCCTTTTAATACACTCTTCCAATCTCTGCTTTGTAGTGTTTAATCTATTTGAATTTAATATAATTACCAAAATGGTAGGTTTAATGTCTTTTTTGTTCATCAATTCCTCCACACTGACTTCTTTTGTAAGTCAATTATTTTCTAGTTTACCATTTTAATTATCATATTGTTTCTTCTTATTTTGAAATTAAAAAATATATTTTATTCATTTTTTTTTCAGAGAGAAGGGCAGGGAGGGAGGAAGAAAGGGGGAGAAACATCAATGTATGGTTTCCTTTCACCTGCCTCCAGCTATGGACCTGGCTGGAGACCTGGCTTGCAACCTGTTTATGTGCCCTGGCTGGGAATTGAATCAGCGACCTTTGGGTTCGCAGATGCCAATCCACTGAGCCACACCAGCCAGGGTGATTTTTTTTTTCAATTCTTTTCCTAGGACATGCTTACTGATTTTAGAGAGGGGGAAAGAGAAGGATAAAGAGAAGGAGAGAAATATCTATCAGTTGCATCTCATATGTGCCCCAGCTGGGGACTGAACCTGCAACCTAGGTATGTTCTCTGACCAGGAATCAAACCCTTGACCTTTCAGTTTACTTATGGGATGATGCTCCAATCAACTGAGCCACACCAGCCAGGACTGTATTTTCTATTTCTGCCAAAAATATTACTGAGTTTTGTCTAGGTACTGCATTGAATCAGTAGATTGCTTTAGGTAGTATTGACATCTTAATATTATCTTCCAATTCATGATCTTGAGATGTTTTCTATTTATTGGTATCTTCTTTAATGTCTTTCAGCAATGTTTTGTACTTTTCAATGTAAATGTCTTTCACCTCCTTCATTAAGTTTATTCTTATTTAATTCTTTTTCATGCTATTGTAAATTGAATTGTTTTCTTAATTTCCATTTTGGAATGTTCTTGTTAGTGTATAGAAATGCTACTGATTTTTGTGGGTTGATTTTGTATATATTTTTTAAAGATTTTTATTTATTATTTTTCAGAGAGAGGAAGGGAGAGAAGCAGAGAGGGAGAGAGACATCAGTGTATGGTTGCCTTTCACCTGCCTCCAGCCACAGACCCAGCTGGAGACCTGGCCTGCAACCTGGTCATGTTGCCCTGGCTGAGAATTGAACCAGCGACCCCTGGGTTCACAGACCGGCACCTTATCCACTGTGGCACCAGCTAGGGCTGATATTTCTTCTTTTATTGTATTTTCAGTTATTTTCTTTAGTGGCTTACCTGGGGATTGAAATTAACATGTTAATTTATAAAGGCCTAGTTGAAATTAATACCATATTAATTTCATTATTGTTCAAGAACTTTGCTCCAAAATAGTTCCATTCTTTCTGCCTCCTTTGTGTTTTTATTGTCATACATCTTTATACATTATGTGTCCATTAACACAGATTTGTCATGATTGCTTTATGAAGTGGTCTTTTAAATCAGCAAGGGAAAAAAGAATATAGTATACAGTCTAAAATTAATATTATGTGTTGCCTTGACATATGGTAAAATTAAAAGTGCCTCAAATGGCAAATTACCCTCTCCATTCTGCTTCTATAGATAATGTCCTCTAGCCAAAAAAACCTGCTACTTATCACGGAGACCAAGTACAGTGTCTGCTTTTTGAGTAGTGGGTTCAGTTCCCTGCCAGCCCGTAGAATTATTTAAATTAGCCAATCACCTCCTCCCACAAGAATCAGGGGTCTCTCCATCATCTTGATACTACAAAGCCTACCTCCCACAACCCCAGGTTGTTCACTCTGTTTTCAAGTGCAAACCCTTTGTGGCTCTTTGTGACATGCAGTATCCTCTTCCTTCAGGGCTGTGACTATATGTGACTAATAAACTGCAGCTAATCTCATCTCCAGTGTTTGGTGTTAGTCATCCTCATAACCCTAGGGCAAGATCTCTCCCTCACCAATGGAATGAATAGGAGGTGATCAAAAACAATTGGCATCATGAACAGGATGAACCAATCATGACCAAGGACGTCTGGTCGGCATTAATTAACTGCTCATGGCTAATTAACTAGTTCCATGATATGGCAAATGCTGTTTAGGACAGAATTGCCAATTATTGGTGGACTTGCATTTTGCCTTGCACGGCATTGTGTTGTCTTTGCCAGGTATTGTCATCTCTTTCCACTCTAAATGTTCTAATCCTTAAGATAAGAATTGCTGCTAATTGACTATTGTGTCATAATATGCCATTGGGTTTTGCTTGCTTTTGACAGGTGGTCTCTGAGGCTCTGGCCTGTGGAGGCAGAACACGCAGCATCTTAAACTGTTGGCACTTGTCCTAGTTAGCATGGGTGGGGCTATAGCTCTCTGGTCACTGTATCTAGTTTGGGCAGCCATACGAAACTTGCTTGTGATTGTGCCTTGCCAGGACAGTCCTGAGAATACCTCTTTGTGAAGTTTGTAGAAAAGAAGGAGACCACCATCCTGGGAAGAATTAAGCATAGCACCCAAGTTGCCTAATAATCATAGTCTTTCAAGTAAGGTTAGCATCCTTACTTCTCTCCTGTGCTGCAGCTTCCTTTGATGCTGTTGTGTATGCTCTCCTGATCCCCAAAGATATTGATGTGCACATCCATGGTGGCCCACAGCCCAAGTACCAGTGATTTAAAAGAAATGGGAAGGGATATTTAATAATTAGTCTCCCAATGCATAATCTCTAGCTAATGCATCTGTGCTTTGCCTAGTGTTGCTGCTTACCAGCACACCAAAGGGCTACTCTTGCAATCATGGGGCCTGATGGATCTCTATCCAGGCCATAAACAAAATGATCTTACTGGATGTGGACCTCTAGCTTGGGAAGATTGACTGGCATTTTCAGGAGGAGGAGACAGCCTCCTATGAGCTACTGAAACTTTCCCAATAACCACCAAGAAGGTCCACATCATAGGTGATTGGGCAGAGACAGAAATTGAAGGTAATAGCTTTCTATGACTATACATTTAAATTATTATAAGGGGATTTGTAGAGAGAGAAAAGAGGGGTAGAAAATGAAAGCCCCTGAGGGGGAACTAGTGGGGCTATAGCAGGATTGTGGATCCAAATGCTCTGCTACGCCACTCTGCTGCTTGTGTTTCCATGGCAACAAGGAACTCAGTCCTCAAAGTTGCAAGGAAAAAGATTAAATTCAAACAAAGGTCCACTATTTGACACAATTGGAAATACAAAAAAAAATTACTAAAATAATTTATACAGCAAAAAGACAAAAGGGCACTTTTTCACCTCCACAACATAGGTTCTGAATGAATTTCAACATTTGCTGAAATGCACCAACTGGCAAACCTTCATGGACTTAATCAATACTGGAGCTCAAATTACAGTTTTTACCTGGGAACCCATTAAATTTAAACAAGGCACCCTTTATAATCTTAAGGGACTCACTGAATATAAAATAGAAGACAAATAGATATGTCTCATCTTAACTTTCAGAATTATTATTTTGCTTAAATTCCCCATGGGCACAGTACCCATTACCGTAATGTATCTTGTAGTGGGCATAGACACTCTGACCCAATGAGTAATAAATTAAAATTAAATAAAGTATTTGGCACTTACAAATTTGCTTAACTAAATGAGGTGCCATGGACTCCCCAGTTAAAATAGTTAATATGGCCTAATGTAACTTAAAATAGGGCCTTTAAGGATGAAAACTTATAAAACCTAATTATTAAAGGAGTGATTATCCTCACTGCTCCTTGATTTACATTCCAATTTGGCATGTTCTTAAGCCTTGAAAGAATGAACTATGCCTTACAATGAATAACTGCAACCTCAATGCTGTAGTCCCACCCATTAAGGCACCCATATCCAATATCAAGTATTATTAGAATTACTGAGCGAATTCCATCCACTTAGAAACTTGTAAATATTTTGCTATTACAGATTTGGATAATATATTCTGTTTGATGTCTATTCCAACAGCTTCTCAAGTCTAATTCGGCTTCACTTCCAAAAGGACACCTGTACCAAGGTACCCATGGGGTACCTCAGTAGCCTTGCCATTACGTACAATCCATAAAGGCACCTACCTTTCTCTAGGAACAATGATATTACATTACAATGATGACATCCTCCTCCAAGGAGACTCATCTGACACATATTAAGGACATACAAATACTCACAAAGGAGCTCAGGAAGAGGATAGGCCATTACTCCATGCATGGTGTAAGATCCCACCTCCTCTGTTACATCCCTAAAATTATTTGATAAACTGAGGGCTGTTCCATCTCTGTTAAGAAATAGCTATTTACTGTTTCAGAACCCACAATGTTAACACAAGTCCAACATCTTTCAGTTTTTTTTTTTTGTTGTTGTTGTTGTTGTTGTTCTGGAGGTACCATATTTGTCATTTAGAAATTTTAAGTAATCTCACTTGCAAGTTGACCCACCTTGAATGGGGCTTTCTCCAATAATAAGCTCTAAACTCTGTCCAAATTGAAATAAACAAGACTTCTTCATTGTCACGTTAGCAATCTTCTTTCATGCCTCCTGGAATCTCTAGGTCACTTATGATTACCATAAGTTGTCCATAGGATTCCGATGCAAGAAATTGTCCTTCATAGCCCTGCACAGTACATATACCATTAGGTCAGCAATTGCTGGCCACATACTGAGGTCTGAAAGTCAAGGCTTTTACAGTCCTTGAGCCTATGACTTTTATATTCAGCTACTTATTATGCCTGTGTCATGAAAGCAGCACTATATCACAGCTATTGAGGCTTCCTGCCACAGGAAGGAGACAAACTTGGGTTCTCTAGTAGATTTCACCTGCAGGAGGGGTGGCCTCCCTATCCTCAGTCACTTGCTAGATTTCATGATGCTGGAGGAAGTCAATCTTTTCCAGATCCTTGACCTAAGGAACTCTTTAGGATTAACTGAGTGACCAATAGTGGGAGTTCATATACTTTATAGATGGTATTACACCTCATTCTTGACAGAGTTTAGTACAATGTTGCTGTTTTTCATCCCTTAATCAGAATATCCCTAAAAAAGATACCACACAAGAGTCAGCACAATTGGTCACAATTCAGGTAGTCATTTTAACATGAGTTACCCTTACCAAAAAAAAAAAAGAAAAGTTCCATCTGCACATATTTACAGTCTTGGAAATCTCTTGTCTCATAAACATAAATCAAGGTCATGCGTGTGTCTACATGTACTAAGACCACGATATAAGGCCTTACCAGGATACTTCTTATCTCTTTTGGAGTTAGAGACATTACCAATATTCACAAAGGTACTCATTTTACTTCTCAGAGTCCACAATGCTGGCTCTAAAAGAAGATACTAGAATTTCCGCCTCCCATATAGGCTCCAGGAAGTTGGTTTAATTGAACGGCATGCTGAGCTCTTCAGGGAACTCTTATTTAAGTTCCAAAGTGGCAAATGGATCCCCCACTGGGTGTCACAATTTCCATAGGCATTGATTAGTCTACATTCCTTCCCTGCTGGGGACATGCATTCCCTGCACCAATGCCTCACAAGTCCTTCAAATGCCTTTTATTGGCCATAAAGGGGACACCTCTAAAGTTAATGGTTTTTGATGATCACCTCACCATGTGGTCCCCTCTTCCTTCTGCTCAAGAGCCTACATATCTTTGTAGGGGGGCACTTCTTCTACTCCCTAAAAGTCTCAGTCATAACCAAAATTTAAATTGATGTCAAGACGTTTAAGAGGTCAGTTGTGATGTAAATCCTAAAATTAATATTAAGCCTTGGCAGCTGATAAATTTAGGAGGGCCTCAAATAGCCTAACTGCTATTTTCTCTCTTCACTCTGCTCCCATGGGTAATGTTCCCTTAGCCAGAAAACTCCTTATCATGGGACCAAACACAGTTCTTGCTTATTCCTGAGTAGCAGGCCTCAGTTCCCTATCAGCCCATGGAATTATTCAAATAATTACAACCTTCAGTGGGAATGAAGGGCCACCTCACCATTTTGATATGACTCCTACAGGCCCTCATTTGTTCACTCTGTTCCAAAATACAACCCCCTGTGGCTCTGCATGGCCCTCCACTTGGCTGTGAGTATATGTGACTGATAAACTGCTGTCTACATAATCTGTCCAGTGTTGGATATGGTACGTTTGGCCATCCCCATAACCTTAGGGTGGGGAATACATCCTTCACCACTGGGGTGAAAAGGAGGTGACCAAAACAGGAAGTTATAAAGACAAAAATGCATTTATATTGTCTTTCATATCTACTTATGCAATTAAATTTATCAGTTTATTTTTTCATGTAGATTTGAATTACTACATAGTATTCTTTCACTTTAGCTTAAAGGTCTCCTTTAGTATGTCTTGTACAACAGGTCTGCGGGCAGTAAATTTTCTTAGTTTTTGTTCATGTGGGAATATCTTAATTTCTCTTTCCTTTTTGAAGAAAAGTTTTACAAAATTCTTAATTGACAGTCTTTTTTTATTTTAGCACTTTTAATGTGTCATCTTACTGTCTTCTGGTCTCCATTATTTCTGATGAGAAATTAGATGTTAATCTTGTTGAGAAACTCTTATATCTAATGAGTCACTTCTCTTTTGCTGCTTTCAAGATGATCTCTTTTTCTTTGTCTTTTGACAGTTTGATTATGATTTGTCTAGATGTGGATCTTTTAACGTTTATCCCACTTGGGGTTTTTTTTGTTTGTTTTTTGTATATGTATATTCAAGAAATATATATAAAATTTGGGAAGCTTTCTGACATTGTTTCTTCAAATACACTTTTTGTCCCATTCTTTCTCTCCTTTCCTTCTGGGTCTCCCATCGTGCTTATGCTTGATTGTATCTAACAGGTCTCTAAGGCCCTGTTCATTTTTCTTTCTGTTTTCTTTCTGCTCCTCAGATTCAAAAACCTTAGGTGACCTATTTTCAAGTCCATTGACTCTTTTTTCTGCCTGCTCAATTTGTTGTCAAGTCTCTCTAGTGAATTTTTCATTTCAGTTATTATACTTTTCAACTACATAGTTTCTATTTCATTCATTTTATAATTTATAACTCTATTGGTAATTGTTATTTGCTGAAATATCATTTTCATATTTGCCCTAGATCTGTTAACTTGGGTTCCTTTATATGAATATATTTAAAATATCTCAGTTACAATTTTATCTAGTAATTCCAATGCCTGGGCTATTTGAGGGATAGTTGCTCTTTTTTGTCTGCATGTCACATATTTTTTAAGCTGGATATTTTCTCTAATGTAATATTAAAGCAATTCTGAAAATTAAATTCTCTCTTATGCTTAGGGTGTTTTATGTTTTGTTTGTTTCTCTGTTTTTGTTATGATTGCTGTTCTTTGTTTAATTTCTTTTTCTCAAGTAACTGTGAAGTTTGTAGTCTTTGTCATGTATGACCACTGAGAGTGCTATCAATCTTCTATCTTTTGAGCTGGGTAGTGGTTTCCCTATGGTGTTAGCTTTTTAAGACTTTTCATTAAGGCTGCACAATATTTTATGCATCAGATTTGTATGTAATCAGCACTAAAAAGAAATGGAGTAAGCTTAAATGCATACACTTAGTGAGGGTAGCTAATCTGATAAGGCTATATACTGTATGATTCCAACTACATAACATTGTGAAAAAAGCAAAACTATGAAAACAGTGAAAAGGTCAGTGATTGCTAGTAGGGAGGGAGGGATGAATAATGTAGCACAGAATATTTTTTAGGGCAGTGAAACTATTCTGTATGATACCATAATGGTGGATATATGCCATTGTACACTTGTCAAAATGCACAGAAATGATAGTGACAAGAGAGAAGCCTACATAAACTATGGACTTCGGGTGATAATGATTTGTCAATGTAGATTCATTGATTATAACAAATGTACCACTCTGGTGTGGAATTTTGATAGTGGGGGAAGTTGTATGTAAGGGCAAAAGCTGGGCGGTATATGGAAACTCTGTACTTTCTGTTCAATTTTTCTATAAACCTAAAATTGCTCTAAAAATAAAGTTTACTTAAAAATCTGTATGTGTATTATAGTTCCCATTTATTTATTTATTTATTTAAGATTTTATTTCATTATTTTTAGAAAGAGGGGAAGGAAGAGAGACAGAGAGGGAGAGAAACATCAGTGTATGGTTACTTTTCACCTGCCTCCAGCCACAGACCTGACTGGAGACCTGGCTTGCAACCTTGTTATGTGCCCTGGCTGGGGAATTGAACCTGTGATCTTTGGGTTCTCAGGCCGGCGCCTTATCCATTGTGCTACCAGCCAGGGCCCCATTTTTTTAAATAAAGGAAATGTCTAAATAAAAATGATTATAGTTACAGTGTTCTAAGTTTCTCATTTTTAGGTACATTAATATATTAACTTTAGACTTAATTAAGTATACTGGGCTGCCAAAGTCAAAATTCTTTGTATTTCCCATTATACCATTTCCCTTTGTAGAATCAAGTTTGGAATTATTAACTACCCTAGGTCTTATAGGTCCAGTTCTTATAAATGAACAGTCATATTAAGTGCCTGGGTTAATTTTTGCAGTTGTCATAGAGCTTCTTTCTCTTCCCTACTTGTGAGGGTCCTCTTGCTGTCACATGTAAAAGTTCCTTCCAATATTATGCTCTCCAAAGAGTTGGTTCCTCTCCTTGACCTACAAGTTACAATAGCCGAGGGGTAATGACCTCCTCCTTTGTGCCCTCCCCTGAAGTTAATCACCTTATACCCTCTGCCCCAGGAAGGAACAGTGACAGGAACCTTGGCATACCACTTGGAAAGGTCCTTGACTGTGACCAAAGGGATTAGACTAAGAAAGAGGTCAAGCTAATGATTAAAGAGAGAGTTAGGGATCATGTTTCTTTGCTTCTATTTCTAGCAGTACTGTACTAGTACAGGATTGGTTCAAATTAACACCTGACTTCCTATCTGTGAAACTAGGGAGACCAATCTACATTATTTAGGCTCACAAAATATTGGGAAAGATGCTTTTGTTGATACCATAAGAGTGACTTACCAGAGAAGTCTAGGAATTTTTATAAATAAATTACCCATGAATCAGCTTGTAAACACCATTCCATTCCATAGCATCATTCCTTTTTTTAGCTAGTTATTTTTATTTTTAAATTTTTTTTAGAACAGATTGTGTCATGAACAGATGCAGGCTTTGCTAGGAAGGAAAGAAGTGAAAATGGGTTACAAGAGAAGTGTAGGGTGTAAGTCTTGCCTTCAAGTTTCTTATAATCGTATTGGAGACAAAAGCTATTCATGTAGTAGGAGGAAGGGTGATAAGCAAACCAGTGAAACATCTCACTGGAGTGAGTGACCATTGCTTTACAAGCCAGAGGTGAGGCTGACCTTGGAAGAAGGGGAAGAAGGTTTGTGTAACTGATTAATTGTAAAAAAAAAAAAAAAAAAAAAAAAAAAAAATTAGGGCACTGTGTAGGTTCCTTGAGAGTAAAGACCAAAAGGTGTGCTTTCAAACACTCCTTTGGCATCTGTGTCTTCTCTTAAAGAATTACTTTTTTAATGTCAACTGGGATCTGTTCTTTCAAGTCCTCAGCAGATTCTAGAAGGCTTATTTTCCTGACTCTCCTTTTTAATCACAATGCTGCTGCCTCTCTTGGAAAGTAATAGGACTCCACTCCTTGGACAGAGTTCTACATCCTAGCTGCTCCCCAAGTTTAGACTGACCTTTTACCTAGTTAGGGCCCAGAATTAAAGTTTGACTCCGTCAAGGAAAAGTGGTAAGAGATATGATCCTTTGTGAACAGTATCTCTCAGTAGGGAAGCACAGATCAAATGAGGGAAATAGGGATAATCTTCTTTTCCTTATGTTATGTTTTTCTGATGAGCAATAATTTTGATTTATTTGTTTAATATCTATCTTCCTAAGTAAAGGGCACACACCAAAGATGTGCTGACCATGTCTTTTTTATTCTCTGCTGTATCCCCTATAATTAGCACAGTATCTGACAGAGTAATTGTCCTACAAATATTTGTTAAATGAATAAAGAATTAATTCATTAAGTGGAGCTTAAATCCTGACATAATGTTAATGAAAACCAGCAAATGAGTAAGAAAGGGTGGTAAGGTGTAAACTAAGGTCTTTGTTGGGAGCCATGAAAAGACTGCAGAAATAGAAGAGTAAGTGTGAAATAGTAGGGTCTTCTGGTAATCCTGGTGAAAAAGTGAGAGTGAAGGGAGGGTTGGGGGGGAGGAGTGAGAGTGAGAGGAATGAAGCTAACATTTGTTGAGCATCTTCCAGGTGCCTGTGTTTTAACATGTATGAACTCATTTACTCTTCATGACTTCATGAAGTATGTACTAGTATGATACAAGTTTTACAGATTTAAAAAAAAAAAAAACCCTAAGACTTGAAGAAACTAGATTTCTTGCTCATGATCACTATTGTCAGACAAATTCTTGTGGATCTTTTGTGTTTCTATTTGTCTTCTGACCAGAGATACTGACTGATATTGTTCCAGACTATTTTTTAAGTATGCTTTATTGATTATGGTGTTTCAGTTGCCTCAATTTCTTTTCCCTTTGCTCCCCTCCACCCAGCAACCCTCTTCCCTCCTGCAATCCTACCCTCCTTAGTTCATGCTCATGGGTCGTGCATATAAGTTCCTTGATTTCACTTTTTCCTCTTGTTCTTAACTTCCTCCTGTCTCTCTTGTACCCACCAACTATGTTTCCTAATACCTGTATCATTTCCTCATTTCTCTCCCTTCTCCCTCCATGCTGATAACCCTCCCAATGGTCTCTATACCTGATTCTGATCCTATTCTGGTTGTTTGTTTAGTTTTTCTTTTTTCTTTTTTTCTTTTTTTTTTTTATTCTGTTGATAGTTGTGAGTTTGTTGTCATTTTAATATTCATAGTTTTGATTTTCTTTTTTTAATTTAATTTAATTGTTGTTGTATTACATCCATCCCCTTTTTACTACCCTCTGCCCCTTTAATTTTCTTTTTCTTAAGTCCCTTTAACATTTCATATAATAATGGCTTAGTGATGATGAACTCCTTTAGCTTTACCTTGTCTAGGAAGCACTTTATCTGCCCTTCCATCCTAAATGATAGCTTTGCTGGGTGGAGTAATCTTGGTTGTAAGTCCTTGCTTTTCATCACTTTGAATACTTCTTGCCAACCCTTTCCTGCCTGCAAAATTTCTTTCAAGAAATCAGATGATAGTCTTATAGGAACCCTTGTAGATAATGTTCTTCTTTTCTCTTTCTGCTTTTAAGATTCTCTCTTTACCTTTAAACTTTGGCATTTTAATTATGGTGTGTCTTGGTGTGATCCTGTTTGGGTCTAGCTTATTTGGACCTATCTGTACTTCCTGGACTTGTATGTCTACTACCGTTGCCAAATTTGGGGAGTTTTCCTTCATTATTTTTTTTTTTTCACACAAGTTTTTAATTTCAAGGTATTTGTACAGTGAAAAGTTTTGGAAGATACAGTGTCTCCCTTTGAAGCCAGGAAAGGTATACTTATTGTCCATCTTAAAGATTCATTCAGCTCAATTCAGATCCATTAAGCTCAATGGTCCTTTCCTGTAACACAACCCCGTAGAATGTGCTGGGGTCACCCAGCCTTTTTCAGGTAGCTTCCATGGCACTTGGGGGCAATGTGAGTTGGCACAAGAAAATCCTATACTCTGGTTGTTACTATTGTTGTGAAAAATAATGTCCCTATCTCTGATTCAGGAGTCTTATGACTTCATCCAGCATTGGTGAAAATGTGTCAGGCTAACTTGTTTTATACATACTCAGCCATAAAAAAAAAAAAAAAAAAAAAAGAATGAAATCCTGCCATTTGCAACAACATGGGTAGACACAAAGGGTATTATGTTAAATGAAATAATCAGACAGAGAAAGACAAATACCATATGATTTTACTTATATTTAGAATCTAAAGAACAAAACAGAAACAAACTGAAGATACAAAGAACAAACTGATGGTTGCCAGATGGGACAGGGTGGGGGACAGGTGAAAAAAGTGAAGAGGATTAAGAAGGATAAACTGTCAGTTATAAAAACAGTCATGGGGATGTACAGTACAGACTAGGGAATATAGTCAATAATATTGTAATAGCTATGTATGGTGTCAGATGGGTGCTGCACTTACTGGGTTGATCACTGTCTAATCACTATGTTGTACACCTGAAACTAATATAATATTGTAGGTCAACTGTAACTTACATTTTTTAACTTAAAAATAATATTGTAATAACTATGCATAATGTTAGATGGGTAGCTAGACTTATTGTGGTAATTACTCCATAAGGCATATAAATGTCTAATCACTATGTTATACACCTGAAATTAATATAATATTGTATGTGAATGATAATTTTAAAATAAATTTTAAAAACCTCAGAACCTTCACAAGCCTAGACAGTCATACAGATGAATAGTATCAGAATTAGGAATTGTACCATGTCTGTTAGACTCTGGAGCCCACACTTTTCCCAGGATGGTGTTGCTTCTTGAGTTTTACTCAGGGGTAGTTACTGCATCATATAACGTCATTTCTCCCTGCCCTTCCCCCCTTAACTATGTCACTGGACTCAACATTACTTCTCAAGCTAGATGACTTAGGCATCCCAATAAGCAGAGAAGAGGTTTAAAGCATATGATTGTCTCCTAGGTTAGTGGAAGGCCTTAGTCTATCATCCTATCTTAGTCATGCAACTTTCCCAGGGCTATGGTTCTTGAAATAGTTAGGCTTTTGTGAGGTAGATTCATATTGATAAATAGGAATTATGAGACAAACAACTGGAGCACCTTAGATACCTCATATATAACCAGCTAAGTTTAGTTCTTTGGGGGATACTTATCAAACTGTATATCAAAAGCCACCTAGATTCATGGGGTATACAATGTTAGGAATCCAAGATCACATTTCTCTATATTTCTAACCCCCAAATTAGTTGTATAAATTGGATCCAGTAGAGATTTCTAATATCAGGAGTCCTAAGTATTCCTTCTGGTCATCTAGGTATTTTACCTTCATTATATACAAACTCTTTTTATCTTCAACAATGTTGGCATGTTAGACAACCATTCTCTGTTCACTTTCCTGTTTATCCTGTCTCCAGCCTTACGCTGGCAGCTGTTGCCAGCGTAAGGTTGGAGAATGGAGAAATAGGAGGCTGTGGAAGATTGAGGCCATTCCTACTTATCATGCCTCAGGATGACTGCTCTATCAGAAGGCCTGTTGATTTGTCTAGCACTTTCACTAAAGTGATTACATACTATCCTCACAACAGCCCTTTCAGAAAACTGAGGTCCAAAGAGTTGAAGTGACTAACTAGTCCAGCATCACACTGTGTACATTTAGAGTGGATTTGGGACTAGAATTTCTCTCCTTACCATGAACATATACTTAGTGAATTTAAGGGCCAGTGACTTGGATTCACAGAGGCAGAGGAGTAGAAATGTTAGGATGAGGATTTTTTCTTTTAGCTTCTGGTCATCCTGGCCAGAAGACAGAATCTCGAGGCAAAGGGCAGGGCAAAATCAATGTCAAGCTGTGTCATTCTTCCTTTCACAAAGGTGGAATGGAAAGGTGGCATAAGGACTGATGTACTGATGGTAATTACTCCATAAGGCATATAAATGTCTACTCATTATGTTATACACCTGAAATTAATATAATATTGTATGTGAATGATAATTTAAAAATGAATTTAAAAAACCTCAGAACCATCTTAGCAAAGATCTGAGGACTAGGAGCCCCAAAGTCTGACTGGATCACAAATTTTTCCTTTGCTTTCCAGTGTCTAAAATCTATCATGTTCAGATGTCCTTGAGCCTGAGATGGTAGTCTTTCCCTTGCTGAAGTCCAGCCAGATGATTACTCCCCCTGGCCAACCTACTGGCAAAGGTTCAAAGATTGGAAACAACCTCCCACATCTTTTAGCTATCCCCTCCCTGACCCCTTCCAGCAGCTTTTGCTTTTGTCTGACTAGAGAATGATTGTCTTACTTCTTTTTAAAATTTATTTTATTTTTAAAAAGATTTAAAAAATTATTTTTAGAGAAAGGGAAAGTGAGAGAGGCATCAATGCGTGGTTGCCTTTCACCTGTCCCCAGCTACAGACCTGGCTGGGGGCCTGGCTTGCAACATCGTTATGTGCCCTGGCTGGGGAACCTGAACCAGCAACCTTTGGGTTTGCAGGTTGATGCCTTATCCACTGTGTCACCAGCCAGGGCTGATTGTCTTCTTGATTTTTGGGCATGGATTTACCAAGCTTGACTCTACTTAGGCTGGAGTCATAGGTGGTGGGAACAAAACAGTTTAAGAAAGAACTACACGAGCTGGGGTTTCCACCATCCTGAACAAAGCAGGGACTGGAAACAGGAAAGGGAAGCATTTGAGACACAGACATCTATACGATAGGGATAGTCTTGAGAAAATGGGCTCAAGGTTTCTTCTTGACTTGTATAACTGCTTGAAGAGGCAAGAGAGACAAGGAAGTAATTAGCTTATTTCTGTCCTGCCAGGTGAGCAGCAATATGTTATGGTAGAGATACTTTCTTTTTCAGTATGGGCATTAGATTTTCCCTAAGAACTTGGAACCTCATAGAAGGGACATTAATTTAATCCTTTCATCATAGACAGCAAAGGTCCACTTAGGATACCTTCAGAGAAGAAAGATGGTGAAGACAGCCTGAAAAAACTACGGGACTCCAAAGCAGCTTTAGTTATCAGTGTCCTGTTCTCTTCCTCTTGTATAATGCCCTTGCTTCCCTCTGTAAGTCTGCTTTATTCTTCTCTTGCTACTGACTGGAAAATTCCCTCCATAGTCTATAGGAAGAGTTTCACAGGGTGCTAGTTGGATTGCCTTAGCTTGTTACTATCAATCTTATTAGGCAGAGTTATTTGTGCCTGGCTACTTGATCTGTCACCAAATTGTTAGATCCATTCCTGGTACAGTCAAGGTCACCTCTAGGCTGCAAATAGTTGGATTTGCTTTCCTGAGCAGGAGGCTGTGAGCAGAGTACTGAACATGGCAGACACCATGACTAACAGATCTAGTACAGAGGGCTTTCCTCTAAAGGTTTAGGTTAGCCTTGGTGACAATTCACCTATGAGAGATTCAGCTGAACAGCATAGAGACAGGGCCAGTTGTCTGGGTATATGGAATAGGTAATTGTCCATGCCAGTGTTTCCCAAGTTATGGTCCTGAATCCCTGAATCAGCTTTATGTTAGTGCTTTTGTAAACCTTCCATTTTCTGGACCCTACTTCAGACCTATAGAATCAGAATTTTAGAGTTGGGATCACAGAATCTGCATGGTTAACAAGCTCCTCTCATACTCTGTGCACATTAAAGTTGAAAACCTCTGCTATATATTCTTCAAGTTTCACTTGAGTTGTTGCTTCTTTCTGGAAATTTCTTTCCCTTTTATCATTGCTTGGCAAAATCCTGCCTCATCACTGAGGCTAAGCTCAAATGTAGCTGCCTTCATGAGGCTTTCTCTGATTTCATGTCTCCTTAACTCCCAACTATCTCCAGCTGCTACCTGATAGGGAACATTAGCTTCATAAATCTGGGGTGCATGGGGAGTTTGGGGGATATGAGAAAGCACATCTGGGGTAGAGTTATAGGAAAGGATTTGTGTTTTATACCCAACTTTGGTTTTGAATTTTTAGAGAGAAGGGAAGAGAGGAGGAGAGGGAGAGAAACATCGATGAGAGAGAGAAATATCAACTGGTTGCCTCTAGCATGTCCCAACTGGGGATCAAACCTGTGACTCTGTGCCATGACTGGGAATTGAACTGGTCACCCTTTGCTTTGCAGGACAATACCCAACCAACTGCATCATGCTGGTCAGGGCTATCCCCAATTTTTTTAAGTTTAATTTTATTGTTGTTGTATTACATCCATCCTCTTTCTGCCCCCACCCCCGACCCTCTTCCCCACCAATTTTTATTTTGGAAAAATTTGTAAGTAAGCTGTGATAAACACCAGCATACCCTTCACCTAGAAATTGTTCCTGTTTCGATTTACACTCATTCTATCTCTCCAAGCATACACATGCCAATATGTGACACAAATATGTATGTATTTGGCTATAATATTTGAAATTAAATTGCAGGTATCGTGTCACTTTGTACCTAAATATTTTGGTATGTATCTCCTAAGAACAAGAGCATTCACTCTATTTCTCTTTTTTTTTGTTTTTGAAGTTCAACATTTAATTTTTTTTTCTTTTAATTTTATTGTTGTTGTATTACATCCATCCCTTTTTTTTTCTCCCCTCTGTCCCCCTTCCCACCCACCCTCACTCTATTTCTTGCATAATCATAATACCATTATCACATCCAAGAAATCTAACATTGATAGATTAATATTATCCAGTATCAATTTCATATAAAAAGTTTTCAAATGACCTTCAAAACACCCAAGCTGTTTGTGTTGATACAGGATTCAATCAAGAATCATGAATTTCATTTGATTGCCATTTCTTTTTAGTCTCTTTTAAGCTATATTCTAGAATAGTACTTTTGGCTTTTCTTTCTTGATACTGACATCTTTGAAGAGTCCAGGTCGGTTGTTTTGTTTACACTCTAGACTAGTCTAATTGTTTTCACATGATTAGATTCATACTCAACATCTTTGGCAAGGATATTACAGAAGTAATGTTTTTACTTCCCATTGAATCACACCATGAGGTCTAGATGCTATTGCCCTGCCATTGGTGATGCTAAATTTGATCACTTATTTAAGGTGGTGTCTTCTAAAACTTTTTACTGTAAATGTACTGTAAACGTACATTTTCTTCTTTGAAATTAATAAGTAATCTGTAAAAAAAATAAGTAATCTGTGAAGTGATCAAGAATACACATATTAACAAGCTCTTATGGTGATTTTTGAGTGCAGAAAGTCTGAACCATTGTTTTACACAGTGTGGCATGAATGAGTGTCCTCCAAGGCCTTATCTACCTTCAAAATACTGACTTGCCCAAGCTTAGCATGTCCACCTTTACCATTTGCTTCTCATTCCACCTCCAAATATCCCCTCCCTCTTGCCTGGCCCCAAATCCACAGCATGAAAGACATTAGTAGATCAAATGGGGTCATTGCCTCCAACCTGAGGGGACTTGCTCCCTTTACCACTCAAGTCATTGGCCTTGTGACAAAGCCATTGAGAAAAGGCAAGGTGTTTTTGTTTGCTTGTTTGTATTGTTATCAATAATAATAATTGTTATTATTGAATGAACTAAGCCAAGCACTTTATATTAATTACATCATTTTATCTTTATTCCAATCCAATAACTTTACAGATGGGAACATTGAGGCTCAGAGATGTGATGTAACTCCCCCAATGTTACACAGCTATGAAGAATTGGAACTGGTTTAAATCCATGTCCAGTTATAGAGCTCATGCTTTTAAACACTGTGCTATGCCCTAATGAGCAATAATTCCATCTGACTTCAGAATTCTCTGGTCATTTTCTTCTGAAAAGTTTTAGGCCCACAGAATTCTTGAGAATGAAGTATAGGGACAGTGGACTTATCTGCTTTCAAGGTGGAGAGATTGGGTGCAACAGAGGAATCAATTGGCATTCCTGTGGTCTTATGGCAAATGAGTACCTGAGCAGGGTTGTTGATGGAGAGACCTTGAGCTCTTGCTTATGAATTTGATTTTGATTTAAGAGGCAGCTAAGAATCACTGTGATTTTTGGCTGGTGCTTGCTGAATTCAGAGTGGCTTCAGATAGGGTAAATATCACTGTCATTGTGGAGGAAATGCTGCTGCTTGATAGACAGTTTTGCAGGGTTTGGTGGGAAAGACCCATACTGTCTAACAGACTTTTCTGTGCTTGGTGCACTTGATTGACAGTCTTTTGGTTTACAGATCTCTGTCCAGCCTGTCACAGGGGAAAATGCCACCTTTTAGGTTCTAGGTAGCTCAAGAAAACCTCTCACCCCCCACCTTCCAATCCCAACAAACAGAATAAAATGCCATGTAAAGGTGCTCCAGTGGTTTGTGTAGCCTACTGTTTTTTCTAGTTTACCAATTCTCTCATGAGAATGCCAGTCAAACACTGCGGTGAAACAAAGCAAGACAAAATAAATTACAAAAACCAAGACTCTCTCCTACTAGTAAGAGTCATTTGAAATTTGCGGGGAGGGAGGTATTGCACAATTTATCTTTAGTATCAGGTTTCCCACTTCTTAGAGACAGAGGCCTCAGGAAAATATCTCTGCACCTGTTGCAAAGTTTCATCTATGGCTGGAGATAGACACAGACAAATACATATAGAGTATCATCCCAATTTTAGCATATGTGCTGTTGAAGCAAGCTCATGTACATATAAAGTATCATCCAAGTTTAGCATATGTCCTGATAAATGAAACAGCATCATATACAGACACAGATTTCAAATTTGGAAGGCTTCTAAGAGGTCATCTAGCAAAGCCCTCCATCTTGTCCTCACCTCCTAGCCGTACATACTTAGAACATCTCTATACTGGAATATACCAAACTTTGTACAGCTCCAGTGACAAGTTGCTTACCAACTTTCAGAGGCAACTGGTTTCTGTGATCAGCATTTTTGAAAAACAAAAGCCTTTCATAAAATAAGGTAAAATCCTCCCAGAACCTTCTAGCCTTTGGGGGCTACTTCATTTCCCTGGAGTCGTTCAGAACAAGCAATCTTCTTTTCCACCCAAACTCTACCCCCTGACTCTAGAGGGACTGGAAATTCTAGCGCCATAGTCCCCAGGCAGGACCCCCTCTGCAATAACTCTTCTCCCCCTCTGGACTGCTTGCTTTTGACAGCAGGTGTCTCCAAGGTTCATTTTCCAAGTGGGTCCTACCCCACCTATATTGCTCTGCTCCTCCCTGCCCACCAAGCAAGCACAAGCCTTCTGGGAGATGGCCTCTGCAGGCCCACTGCAGTGCCATCACTCTGCTTGCCAAGTCATTTGATGCAGAAAGTAAGAAAATGGTTAGAGAGGTACATTGGGTTTCTGAGAGGCACCATTCTAGCTAAGGCAGAAATAGGCTCTAACTTAATAATCTGCTCATCACACACAGTAAGAGACACCCTGACTTATTCAAAGACACCGTGGGTGGTGCAGAGGATGAATAAGCATGATTCACTGCCACTCTGGCACCTGGGGCACAAAGAATAATAAAACCCAAAGAATTGTAGCTGCCTGAGTAGTAAATTAAGAGATCCGGCTCAGCTAGACTCTAGACATCAATGTTACCATGGCAATAAAAGGCCCTAGCTTTCAGCAGCTATTACAGAGCAGACATCTAATAGGCTAGTCTATGTCACAGCCAAAGCTCAAGGGACTAGCAAAAAAGACCAATTAGCATATCCATTCATCAGGGGCCACTGCACACTTCTTCTCTTAATTCCAATTAGTTGTTTGTTTGAACTAACATATCTTGCCTGCATTATACTCATTAGTGCCTTTTAGCCACTGGAAATAAGTTTGAATCTCCACAAGGGCCTCATAATTTCCCAAGCCTTCATTTTCCCCCTAGGGGTCCAGGCTCATACAGTTGAAAACCTATGGCCCTTGGTCTCTGAAAATGAAAGCATCTCTCCCAGTACAACTGTACTGGGCAGATGGAAGCACCGTTCAGGGATATGATGCACTAAGGGCCCTTCCTGGAACCCAGTGAAATAGGGATCTGGGGCCATTATCCGGACTAGTCAGGTCAAGGAAACCCTCTGGCCTTAGCCAGTGAGCCTACTGGCCACATCTGCTGGCCACTAAGAGGCTAGCTGTTCAGGACGGGGAAGTTTGGACACTGGGGACCATATTGGCATTATCAATCAGGCAGTAGCTATTCCAGTTTGAAGGACTGCCCTTCAAGGTCCAGCCCAAGCCCCACCTATTCCGGGAAGTCTTCCCTGATCTTTGCAGCCCCAAATGAGTTCTCCCTCCTCTATGTACTTCGAAGAAGACACTCTATACTAGACAGCATTCACAGGGCAGCCTCAGGCCCCAGGCAAGCCTGGAGTTTCCTCACCCATGATTTCAGAGTCCACAAGGTCATTAATGATGGAAAGGACTGGGGGTTTAGAGAGCACTCAACAATGCCTGGGTGATTCCAATGACAAACAAGTCTTAAGCCCCACTGTACATGATCTCCCAGAGACTCCCTGAAGATTTAGCCAATGCCTAGGTAAATAAAGTACAAAACTGTTATTTGATGGCTCTGGGACACATTCCTCACTCAACCCCCCTCCCCCACCCACAACTGTGGAAATGACCCACAAGAACAAATGCCATAAGCTAACCCATCTTGTGATAAAGGCAAATATCTCTGAAGAGTGCTACCATCTCTTCCTTCCTTTGAGAACAGAGGGACCCAATCCATAAGATTGTTTCTGTTACCCATCAGCAACCATGTGGTTTTATTGGAGCAAGAACCAGGAAAAGGCGATTATAGAAGCAGCTTCTAACATTTGTGCCCAAGGACTGGACATATACGTGTAGTTTTAGAGACTTGAATCATTTGCTTTTGAATCTACTGTCACATTTAAAGCCTTTCTTTTCTCCCTCCTCTCTTGCTACTGTAGCCACTGCTACATTTATGGTCCCATTGGTCATTTCTGGCTCCAGTCTGTTTCACTGTTAGCTTGATTGCTCTTTTCCCAAAATTGGCAAGAATGTTTTCTCCTTTAGCTAGAATTTGTTTGAGTGTGGACTCATACAGGTTTCTGTCTTTGAGACCCTATGGGATTTTGCTATTTTACCCCACCCAACCACTGGTATTCCAGAAGGCAGCCTGGGATATCATCGTTAACTATACAGCAACCCCTTGGTTCCCCCCACCCCCCGGCTTTATTGAGATACAATTGACATAAAACACTGTGTAAGTTTAAGATATACAATGTGATTTGATATACTTAAACACTGCACAATGATTACTGGTACAGTGTTAGTTACCACCTCTATCATGTCACTTAATTACAATTTGTATTTTATGGCGAGAACACTAAGATCTACCCTACTAAAAACTTTAAAGTATATAATACAGTACTATTAATTATAATCACCTTGCAGTACATTAGATCCTCAGACCTTGTTCACCTTACAACTGAAAGTTTGTACCTTTTGACCAACATATCTCCTGGCAACCACTATTCTATTCTGTTTCTAGGAGTTCAACATTTTAGAATTCCACATATCAGTGAGCTCATACTGTATTTGTCTTTCTCTCTCTGATGTATGTCACTTAGCATAATGCCCTTGAGGTCTATATTGTCACTCATGGCAAGATTTCCTTTCTTCTCATGGCTGAATAATATTCGATCATACACATGCCACATTTTTATCCATTCATCCGATGACAGACACTTAGGTTGTTTACATATCATCACTAGTGCTGCCTCCCACTCTTTTTTTTTTTTAATCTTGCTAACATGACTGTATGCTCTTTTATGCTCTAGTAAGATAAGACCAGTTAACCTGCCTTTTGTTTTGTGAGGCTTCCAAGGGCTGCTTAAGGATTTTCATATTTAACATCAGGAATCACATAAAAGGCTTGAATGGAGAAAGTATAAGAGGTAGGGCTTGATACTTACTTAGACCAGGTTATCTCTTGGAATATATTTTGCTTTTATTAAAATCCACAAAGATGAATGAGTTTATTTTTTCTTTCTTTCTTTCTTTCTTTTCTTTCTTTTTTTTTTTTTTTTTGATAGTGGCCTCTTCTCCTTCAAATAAGGGTATTGGAGGAGATTCTGCTAAGGAAGAGTCCCAATTAGTAATAATCTAGTAAATGGAGACTTTATTTTATTTTATTTTTAAAAAGATTTTACCTGGCTGGTGGCACAGTGGATAAGGTGCCAGCCTGCAAACCCAAAGGTTGCTGGTTCGATTCCCCAGTCAGGGCACATAACCAGGTTGCAAGCCAGATCTCCAGCCAGGTCCTTAGCTGGAGGCAGGTGAAAGGCAACCATACATTGATATCTCTCTCCCTCTCTGCCTCTCTCCCTTTCCCCTCTCTCAAAAAATAATAAATAAATAAAGATTTTATTTATTGTTTTTAGAGAGAGGCGGGAGGGAAGGAGAAAGAGAAGGAGAAAACATCAATGTGTGGTTGGCTCTCGTGTGCTCCCACTGGGGACCTGGCCTGCAACCCAGACATGTACCCTGACTGGGATTTGAACCAGCCACCTTTTGGTTCTCAGGCCATGTTCAATCAGCTGAGCCACATCAGCCAGGGCTTGAAGTCTTTATTTTAAAGTAACTGCTGTTGAAGCTATCTACATCAGAATAGCCTAGACTTGGAATTATGAATAGATAGATAAATCAATCAACTTATCTAAACTGTTGTGCTATTTTCCTTTCTTTCTTTCTTTTTTTTAAATCCTCACCCAAGGAGATGCTTACTGATCTGAGAGAGAGAGAGAAAGAGAGAGAGAGACAGACAGACAGAGAGACAGAGAGACAGAGAGAGACAGAGACAAAGAGAGATGTGATTGGTTGCCTGTCATATATGTGCCCTGACTTAGAATTGAACCCTCACCTAGGTATGTGCCCTGACTGGGGATTGAACCCACAGCCCTTAGGTGTATGGGATGATGCTCCAGCCAGCTAAGCCACCTGGCCAGGGCTATTGTGCTATTTTTCTTGATTATTAATCTGCCCAGAATCTCAGTATCTTCAATATTCTCAGTCATCTGGGTGTAACGGGAGGGGAGTGATTTGTGAAGGAAGGATTACAAATACCACACAGGCCTTTTAGCCACTCAGGCTCCAGTGGGGTGGATCAAACAACCAAAAATGCTATACAATGTTCTTGGCTGTTTCTACTAATTATCCTTTAGTTGCATCCCATATTGGCTTTAGAAGTTATATATGTCTGGGAAACTGACACTGCAAAGTTCTGGCTTGTTCCCTGTCCTGATGCTAAGGGATAAATATAGATCTCAACCACTACAGAAATTTGGCCAGGATTTCAAGGGGTGTGTGTGTGAGAAAGAGGAGGGCAATGAATGATGGGGCCATTCTGACATGTGGGCTAGAAAAGGACTTTTATTTTATTAGTCCAAGACCATCTTTGGGATGGGTAGTGGTAAAAGAAAATCCTGTCTCTAAAATCAGGACTCATAATTCACATTTTCAGGGTTGACATAAATAAGGAATATTGTAGGTGGCTTAGTGGGGGGGGGGCGGTGGAGAGAGCAAAGGGAATCTTTCCTGACACCCTAGATCCTTTTGCATGAGATCAGCCAGATGAAAAAAGAAAGTTATTCTTGGCCATCACCCCTCACTCCCAACTCCCACCCATGCCCCACCCCCTGCACACACTGATAGCCAGCTCTCAATTGAGAAGAACACGACTTAAGATTTCCATTGGGCTCATAGTATCTCAGGCACTAGAGAAGGGCAGGGGGGTGGTGAGTTACTCATCTTCATGACCCAAAATATCTCCCCCTCCCTGTAATGATGAGCTTGCTTTTCTATAGGGCTTTCCTTTGATTCAAGGAAGGGGCCAACCAATGAGAGAGAAGCATGTTAGATTATTTTGGGGAAGGGCTCATGCCAGAAGGGTTCACTTTTACTAGGCACCAAGTGGCCCCAGTAACCAGTGTCTCCTGTACCAGCAGAAGCTCCAGAACTTTCACCCACTTGCCTGCCTCTGCTGCATCTTTGCCCACTGAACAGCTATGAGAAGGCAGCTCCGGTCCAGAAGGGCTCCGGCCTTTCCTCACAGTTATCGCTACAGACTTGTGAGTCCCAGGAAACAGCATAATTTGCTGCTTCTTTTTAGTGGGGTGGGGTGGGGATTGAGTAGGTCTTCACTTGTGGCTGTTTCTCCTTGGGATGAACAGGATCAGGAAGTTTAAGGAAGCCCATACTTTGAAGAGCAAATGGTGACTCCCAGCACCCCATATCACTCTAAATTTCTGGGTTGAAAGAGGAAGCCTCCCCCTTCCTGTGAAAGAAATATAAGAGAAGGGGAAAATGCCAGAGAATGAGAGGAAATTTTCTCGGGAGCCTAGAATTTCAAAAGACCTTTGGGAGTCTGAGAGTAAAGGTTTTATCCTGATGGCAGGAAATTGAATCAAGAGAGAAGGGAAGGGGAAGAGGAAATTAAAGTCAACACTTTATCCAGCTGTCTCGGTCCCTTTGGGTGGTAGCTTCTTAGGAACCCAGCTGCTCCTTTTTTAAAGCTGAAATTCCAAACTATAGCTAAAATAATAGAATCTTAATCCTAGACATCATTATCTCCAGAACCCCCTAGTGTAAAGAGACTGCTGGAGCTCAGAGCACAGGAGTGATTTGCAAGTTAGTGGACAAGCCACAGTGAGAATACAAGTCTTCTCACTTCTAATCTTTTTCTCTTTCCACTATACCTGCATAGTATATTCAACCCCCTAACCCTCTGACCTTCCACCACCCATTGCCACCTCATCCTGACCAACACTTACATGCACACGCACACACACACACACACACCCTTGATGTCACCATTTGTCTCCAGGGTGCATTACAAATTTCTTTGACCTTAAAGTTTCTTTACATTTACTTTGCTATTATTCATTAATATGTGCCACATGTAGTACTTTTTTGAAAGGAAGTATATTCTAAAATCTCCCCCAAAGACAACTGTGATCTGACCCCCAAGAGGAAACAAAACTTAACCCATTTTTCTTTGGGAAATGGCCACTTATATAACCAGAGAGTTAAGTGAAGACTGTCAAAAGTCAGCAGAAGAAAACATGAATTCTTCCAACATCATATTCATCTACAAAGGGCTTCCCTTAACTTTTCAACCAAAATTTGTAGAATCTTTCTTTTAACATCTCAAAGTTCTGTCCAGCTTTTAGAGCAGTCTCAATCTGTAAGGCATATATAACTGTTCTTTACTTGACTTCTATGTCATGTTTCTAAAGTGTTATACATAATTTCAATGATTTGTCAACTGGTTCAGGTCTTGTTGTTTATTTTTTATTATTTCCAGAGAGAGAGGAAGGGAGAGAGGCAGAGAGGGAGAGAGACATCAATGTATGGTTGCCTTTCACCTGACTTCAGCTACAGACCTGGCTGGAGACCTGGCTTGCAACCTGGTGATGTGCCCTGGCTGGGAATCGAACCAGTGACCTTTGGTTTGCAGGCTGACGCCTTATCCACTGTGCCACCAGCCAGGGAAGTCTGTGCCACCAGCCAGGGGAGGGTTATTTTTCAATTACAATTTACATTCAGTATTATTCTGTATTAGTTTTAGATATACAGCAAAGTGGTTAGACAATCATGTACTATGAAGAGTGGTCCTCCCTGATATTTTAAGTACACACTTGGCCCCATACATAGTTATCTTATATTATTGACTGTATTCCCTACACTGTACTTTATATCCCCATGACTATCCTGTAACTACCAATTTGTACTTCTTAGTCCTTTCACCTCTTTCACCCCGCCCCCAACACGCTCTCCACTGTCAACCACCAATCTATTCTCTGTATCTATGAGTCTTTTTCTATTTTGTTCTGGTTTGGATTTTCAACATATCAAGGAATCCTGCTATTTACAGGGAACACTTAATCAAATTAAAAAAATGATCTGATGCAGTGAATAATTGTGTGCTAATTTCTCTTTTAAAATTGGCCAATCATTTAAATGTTTACAGGATATTACTCAATGCAGAATTACATTTTATCCTTTGGTTCATACTGTTTGTTTATGTATTTGTTTATGTGTTTATATATTTAGAGTGCTCAAAAGGGAGCTGCCCTCTGTCCTTCAGACTTCCCTTTTAGGGCAAAATGATGGATGGCCCCAGCACATACCTACTACTATACCCCAACACACACTATCATATGAGGGAAGTGCCTCTTTAAGAAGCTGGCAAAACAGAGACCCTCTCATTAGCCAACAATCCCTTACTGGATTCTGTACAAAAGCACCTCACTTGTACACTGTGAGGTTTTCCTATACCTGGAAGTAGGAGAGAGGAAAAAGATATTTAAGGTTCTTGATTACTGAGACATCACAACAGCCATGGGGAAATCAGCTCTGAGAAGGTTAATTCTTCCCATGAGGGTAAAGCTTTAATGTCAAGCCATCTTAGAGGATTAGCATGACAGCTCATATCTACATACAAAGATCAGGCTGAAGCCAAAGCCAATTGCCTCCTCTGGGGAACAAAAGTGGAGAGCAGGAATATAGGCACCAAGGAGAGAAAAGGAAGTTGTTTATAAAATATAAAGGGAATATAAATCCCTCAATAATGAAATGTTACACTTCAGATTTTCTGAGAGTCTCAGTTTCAGTAGATTCTCTGGGGCCATGATGACTACCCACTGAAGTCCGCATGACTGCTGAGGTGAGAGCAATGAGCTCTGTGAGAACATTGTCTCAGAGTCAGGTAGTTATCATTGACATTTGTTCAGTACCCACCTGTTACCTAGCTGTGGGCTGCACACTGTAGCGGGCCATCAAGGAGTTAGAAAATATGGACCCCGCTCAGAATGTAGTTTGGGAGGTCAAGTGTGTACATATGTTCACACCCAAGTGAGATTTAAGAACATTTATTAATCCACTCAACATTTAGTACTGGAGTTTATTTTGCTAAGCCTTACACTATGAATCCATGTCAGAGTCAGAAATCCTCAATTATAAGCATATACAATATTTTTGGGAACACAGAATGTAACGTATTGTTGTTGTCCCTAAATCTGCTAAATCACCTTTAGGCACCTGTGTTGTTCAGTGTGATAAAGGAGAGACATCATTGTCCAGGGTATCAAGAGACAAAAGTTCTGGGACTGACAACAACTGTATCATGAACTTCCTGGGTGTCTTTGCTCAGATTTTCTTCCCTCTCTGAGCCTCAGATGGACAACTGAATCTCTAAGGTCACTGTTAGTTCTGCTATGGTGTGTGATATAAAGCTGTACATTTGAACAAATTAGAGAGTAATTCAAGAGTGCTTATAATCAAGAGCTAGATAGTGCTGGGCAGACTGAATGCTGAGAATGCAGCCTTATCATTCCATATCACTTTTACTGATTCTGAACAATCCAATTTTCTGAGGTCTCTTTTCACTACCAGCAGAATTTTTAGTTAAGTGTCCTCTAACCGGCCTTTGAGGCATCAGGCAGGGAGGGGCACAAAGAGCCCCTGGCCTCTATCATTTGACACATCCAACCCAACAGGTGCACAGGCCTTGCCACTCTTCAGCTTTGGACAGCAGAGAGAAGGGAGGGCGACCTCATTTTTTTGCTGCTGCAGTGAGCCTTGGCAGACCACAAAGAGCAAAGATCCAACTCTCTGGCCTATGTCTGGGAGGCATTTGAAATACCATTTGGTGAAGTCTGGGTTTTTTTGTTATTTGTTTGTTTTGTTTTGCTCTGCTTGGTTTTATTTTCTTAGAACCACTCAGAGAAGATTACAGTTTTAGATCTCAAATAATGGCTGCAGTCAATCAACAAATATGTGCTGACTGCTTACTGTGTGCCCAGATTTTTGCCTAGGTTATGGGGTTTGGGGTGGTGGAGACTAAGGAAGTATCAGTTGAGGTCCCAGCCTTCAACCAGGTTAAGGCAGAAAGAAGTTTCAGGTCAGACAACAGTCAAAGAAGCAGCAAATAGCCCCCATTGCTTGTTTCTGTTGGGAAGGCAGTCTAAGTTTTGAGAAGGGGTCCAGCAGTTGGCCTCCCCACCTGCTGTCTATCCAAGGCTATTTGTAGCCACAACTTGGGATGGGGAGGTGGAGCAGCTGATAGTGTACAGGGTGTTAGGACAAAGCTGGTTTGGACTGAGAATTTATCATCATAGACACAAGTGTCTTAAACTACTCCATCCTCCAGCATTAAGATCAGCTCTGTCCTCACAAGCTAGACAAAGTGAAGTGGTAGGCGAAGGCCCCAGGACAGAGTAGTGCCACAAGCAGTCCTTAGGAAAGAGCTCAAATGCCTAAAGCTGAGAATAAAACTAATACCTCTATGGAAAGGATCAAAATGGGTCAAAGAAAGGATATTTCTTCCAAAATAAAAGAGAGAAAGAAAACATGCCTCTTATAACAATGGGTATGCTTATGGGGAAGTAAAAATTTGAAGCATTTCCAAATATTGAGTTATTTTCCATTTATATTTGGCTGGTGGGATGTGCCATTGAAATTTTTTTTCAAAAAGGGGATTGTGTTCTGTCACTATTCCAGGATGATCAGGATGAAGTGAACCAGAACTACTTAGCAGATGAAGAAGAAGAAGCAGAAGAAGAAGCTCATGTGATGGTGGTACCCAATTTGGAGGAGGAGGAGGAGGAGGAGGAGGAGGTGGAAGAGGAGGGGAAAAAAGAGGAGAAAAAGGAGGAGGAAGAGGGTCAGGGTCAGTCAACAGGCAACACCTGGTGGCGGAAATTGCAGATCATGAATGAATACCTGTGGGATCCGGAAAAAAGGATGTTTCTGGCCCGAACAGGTCAGAGTTGGAGTAAGTCCCAATTGTCCCACTGCCCCAGTAGGGTGTTCTTTCCTTTTGGTTTGGTGTCCAAGACTCTTTTTACCATATGTTGAATGGGCCTGTCGGCAAAGTTCTCTTAGATATAATGTGAAAGGATCAATGCCTAGGGAAATGCCTGGACCTT
Organism: Noctilio leporinus; assembly: GCA_004026585.1. Taxonomy (NCBI): domain Eukaryota; kingdom Metazoa; phylum Chordata; class Mammalia; order Chiroptera; family Noctilionidae; genus Noctilio; species Noctilio leporinus. The sequence continues at coordinate 29,025 of PVIW01004511.1, forward strand.
GGGCAGATCCCATCAGAACAAATTCCAAGTGGGTGAACAAACTTGATTATATATCTGAAATCCACTTGACTCTAATCATTTGCAATGCAGAGAGACAGTAAGAATGAGTTGGAAAACCACAAAAAAATTTTGAAGCTTCAGCCCTGCCACCTGAAGGTTCTGTGACCTTGGGCTCATCATTTGCCCTTGCTGAGCCTCAATTTCCTCACTCACCAAATGAGGGAAACAATCCCTGCCTTGCCTCTCTCCCAAGATCAAGCCTGAGGCTCCAATAAAATGTTACAATGGTAAAGTTGGAACTACTCTGAACACTCTTTCTAGAAGATGAGACCTAAATCCCTACTAGCCTAACCGAAGATATATGAAGTCTTATCATTTCGTCTAGAAATGCCAGAGAAGGAGAGTCAGAAGACCTGCCCCTGGCTCCAGCTTGTTGGTACTTTTCACTCCCATGGTATACACAGAGAAATTAGGTTTATAGGGATCATTTCTAGAGATTAAGGTGGAGCCCCCACATTACTCAATCATTCTTTAGTATTTCCTCTTTGTACCACATGCTGCCTGCCACCACTTTCACTTCACAATTTCCCCAGCACTCCTCTCCCAGGGTCCTACTCACCTTTTGAACTATTAGTGTTGAGCCTTCTCCTCAGGAGATTTTGCCTGTGGTCAAATCCACACTTGCCTCACTCTCTGTGTAGCCCAGAAAAAGAGCAGCTGTTGGTTTGGAGAAGAAAAAAATAGAGGATGCCATGCATGAAATAAGAGTTTTCTAGTGCCAAGGATCTAAGTTGCTGAAGTTGATGGTCATGCCTGCTAGAGGCCCCTTTGGTTGAGAATTCTCTCCCGTATCATTTATTTCTAATTCAGTTCAGGGAGGGTGAAACAGCCAGCCCTGCTTCCTTCATCCCTTCTCACTTATCAGCCCCACCCCTGCCCACCCCTCGAATGCTCAACTGGAACAAATGTACCATTCAGGGAACATTCTGACATTCTGGAAGCTGCAGACAAATGTTGAACATTCATTGGGGCTCTGGAGGGGGCACAGCTGTTTCTCCCTTGCCTAAAGAGGACTGGAAAAACAGGCCTTGTGAAATGCAAGTGATTCTGGGAGAGGGTATCCTACATTAACCCCCAAAACCCCCAAATAGTCAGCCATTGGAACTTCAGCAGATGAGCTGATCCAAATTGCTCTCATGGAGAGCAAGTGGTAGGCCAGTAAGTAGGGATGGAGAAAGGTTCAAGTTCCCAGGGAAGATGTGAAAGTGGGGACACTGCATAGTAGGCCATATGCAGGCCTCTGTGTAGCAAGTCTAAGGACAGTCCTGGAACTCCGGCTTCTTCTGTTCAGCTACCACTGGGCAAAGGGAAAAGTATGAACCTAACATCTAAGACACCAACCATATGCCTTGCTGACCTCTTGTTTGAGAAGTAAGTACCTACTTGAGCTTGGACAGCAACATGACAGACACATTCACCTGCCTATTATATTCTGAGCTTTTTCTTTGGTAGCTGGGCAACCTCTATTCTTAGGAACTATGTTATTTTATTGGATACTGACAAGAACTATATAAGGTAGTAATATTATTATCCCCATTTTACAGATGCAGAAACTGAGGCTTAGAGAGGGTAAGTAACTTATCTAAAGTCACATAGTTAATAAGTGGCAGTACTGGGAGTCAAGCCCAGGTTGGATGAACACCGGAGTTCATTCTCTTGCCATACCATCTTCATGAACTGTAGCAATGAGCAAGGCCTTGAAGGGTAGGGTCGCAGGAACTGATGGGATATTTTGGTGTCAGGAGTGAAGAGTTGTGATCATGGGTACCTAAGCTATCCAAGATATCCAAGTCTACCTATGCTTGGGTGGGGCATTCAGGAGAGAACAAGAGTAGCAAAGTAAAACTTGGATATCCAGAGCAGGTAGGGCTGGTGGGAGTCAATGGTTCAGATGGGTGTGGTGCTTGGTGTTGCCTCTGGGTATTTGGCTGAGTTAGTTAGCTTATCACAGGCTCCTGGGTAAGGCTGAGGGGACTGATGGCTAGTGTTATTCTGCCATCTATAACTTCCTGGTCACACAAAGATATTTCCAAGGGAGTTTACCTGTCTATATTCCATTGCTTTCCTTTCACCCATGAAACTGATTCTTCCAGGCTCCCAGCATGGCTTCCGCTGTTAATCCATTCCTAGGATGGGGATGAGGGTAAAGGAACAGATAAGATATCACAAGGCACATCCCATTAGGACAGCCAGTGGGCAGTGGCCAGGTATCACAGCCACACAGGTGCTACTGTTTCTTCTCCAAGGATTCTAGCTGAATCAATGTGTTCATGCTCCAGTTCTGCTTTAGTTTATCTTATAAAAGAGAAATGTTCCATTTCCAGTTGGATTACTAAGGATTTTTTCCTCTTCTCCAATCATTTTTTGGTTAATTTTATTTGGTTCATTGTTCAACTTAAAAACTAATATTTGGATTTGGCTTTGGGTACAGCCAAGTTCCATGGTTTGTTCCAGTTTCTGGTTCATGATTCAGTTTAAATGTGTAGTTCCAACATCATGTAACTGTTGTGAGTGGCGCTGAGAGAGCCCCAAGGAAGACTTAAAAGAGCTCCTCAGCAACGATCTCACTCTTATTTATCTCACTCTGTACTACCTAATCCTGGGAAAATCTAATACAGCCCACAGAAAGGAATTCACACACTTATGCTTCTGATTCTACAGCAATAATAGTATTAATAATAACAATGATGAAGACTGCTACTTACAGAATGTTTGGTATCTGCCATGCTCTGTGCTATGCTATTTATATGCACTATTCAAGTACTATTATTGTTCTCACTTTACAGATGAGGAAATTGAGGTCCAGAGAGGTCAACAGCATGTCCAAGATTAAACATTTAGGAGGTAGTAAGATCAGGATAGGATACAAGGAAAGACTGAATTCCAGGTACAGTAGTCTCTCCTTATCTGCAATGGATATATTCCAAGATGCCCAGTGAATGCTTGAAGCCTCTTATATACTATATTTTTCCAATACATACATACCTATGATAAACTTTAATTTATAACTTACATACAGTAAGAGATTAACAACAACAATAATAAAAGAATAATTATAACAATATACGATAATAAAAGTTATGTGAATATGGCATTATTTAGTAAAATAAAGGTTACTTGAACACAAGCACTGTGATATCCCAACAGTCATTCTGATCACAAAAATGGCTACTAAGTGACTAATTAGCAGGGAGCATATACAGCCTGGATATCCTGGACAAAAGGATGATTCATGTCCTGGGACGATAGATCAGGATAGGGAGAGATTTAATCACATTATTCAGAATGGCACACAATTTAAAACTTATTGTTTATTTTGGGAATTTTTCATTTAATATTTTTGGACCACAGTGTTGGCCATTGGTAACTGAAACCTTGGAAAGCTGAACCATGGGTAGATAAGTGGGTAGTACTGTACTGTTACAGATGTAGAGAAGGATATGGGGCAAGTGCTAAACTTATTCCCATTTTACCTGCTAGGAATCTGGGATGCAGAGAGGTTCTGTAACTTGCCCAAGTTCACAGGTAGAGCTCACAAGTAGCAAGTGTCAATAATTAACAGTTTCCTATTCCTCCTCTTCTTATACTGTGTTAGTGTTCTTTTGGAAAAGCAGAGCCACTTAAACTTTTGCTAAAGAGGAATAAGATTTGAAAGAAGTAGGATGAAACCTCACTTTGCCTTGATTAGAAACAAATCCCATGGAAATTAATCAAAAGTTTGAATTATAGGCTATGTGAGAAGAAATGCTGTTTTCATCCCTTGCAAATGTATATGAAGTCTGTCCCGAAAGTATCGAGCCAATGTCAATATAATTACAACAGTTAACCTGGCTGGTACTTTTGGGACAGACCTTCTTGAATCACTGGAACCAAGCTGCTGGACTCTTCAAAGCCCCTGCTTTAATGGATAGTGAAGAATGATTTGTACTTAGGATATCGACTGTTGTTAAGAGGACTCCCAAGCAATTTGCCTTCTGCAGTACGTTAAACTCCACTCCTCTGTAATCTTGTTCATGGTCATCATTTGCTCAACAAGTCCTTCCATTAGAGATGCTATAAAGGTAAACTGCAATCAACCATCTTACACAATTCGCACCAATTCCCAAGTTGGTGAAATCTGAATGAGCAAGGATGGATATACTAAATCTGGGGAATTAAAAAAAAAAAATCTCATGTGTTTGGGTTGGTTCTGGTTCATAAGTTCAAGTAAGGAAACAGAGCTGGTTGGCAAGCACTGACCACTTTCATCTCTGATTGTTCTGCAGGCCTGATCTTAGTCATTTACTTCTTCTTCTATGCCTCCCTGGCTGCTGTGATCACTCTCTGCATGTACACGCTATTTCTGACCATCAGTCCTTACATGCCGACCTTCACTGAGAGAGTGAAGCCTCCTGGTGAGTGCTCAAATGCCCTGTGTTATCAGAACTTGCTGGACAGAAATCTGCTTGTGCTGCATGTTCAGCCTCAATTAACTTTGGCTCTTCCCGGTAATGACTTAGGGATTCAATTATTAAGAGTAAGAGTAAAACGGTACTTGGCAAATTATGGTCCTTTTCATTTTGATTGCCTGGGGGGAAATGGTTTCATGGGAATCAATACCAAAATATTATCCCAAGAATGGGTTAATATATCCAAGACCTGTTTTCATTGCCAGGAGTTATGATCAGACCCTTCGCCCATAGCCTTAACTTCAACTTCAACGTTTCTGAACCTGACACTTGGCAGCATTATGTGATTAGCCTGAATGGCTTCCTCCAGGGTAAGTTCCTCTGAATGGTGCAAATCTCTTTGGAAAGGTCATGGGTGGGAATTTAAAATTCACCTGACCCCAGCCCATTCCAGTCTTTCCTTACCTTGCATCCTCCTTAGAATCTGTAGATATGATCAAAAGTGCTCTAATTTATGGTTGTATGTTGCCTTGAAAGTATAGAAGTCAACTCTCCAGCAATATGATAAGCCCATTGGGGGCAGAGAACTTGTCTTCTCTTCTTGAACACCCTATGGCACCTAGTTGTGTCCTGGGCACATCCAGATGGTTCAATATGATCAATTATAAAAAAATAATAATAATTTGGGTGTGGAGTAATGGTGAGAAAAGAATAGTGTTCTCTAAAACTGGGAGATCCCTATCTTCTATATTTTTTCGAGTAAAGATAATTCATTTCTTGGATATGAGCCATCTTGAAGAAAGCAAGGGTCTTTATTTAATAGCATTCCAGAAGGGAGTTAGAGGAAGCATCTCTGGGTGGCAGTCACTCCTACATTTTGATCAGAAATGTTTAAGATGCCTATCTCTATAACATCATCATATACATTTTCAGGGACTAATGAATGGCTTTTTGAGAAGCCCTTCCACAGGGTGAAACCTGAGGTAGCACCTTAGGGTTAAACACAGAGCACACAGCCTCTGTATCCAGTTACCAAAGAGGAGCTCCAGTGATTACCATTTAGTCCCCTTATACCCACCTCCTCCTGCAATTACCTCACTGTTGTGCATGTCCATGTCCTTTTTCCTTTTTGCTCAATCCCTCCACCCCCTAACCTCCCCAACTTAGCTATCATCCTGCTCTCCATCTATGAATCTGTCTCCATTTTCCTTGTTAGTTCAGTTTATTAGACTCCACATATGAGTGAAATCATATGGTGTTTGTTTTTCTCTGACTGGATTATTTCACTTAGCATAATGTTCTCCAGGTTCATCCATACTATCACAAAAGGTAAAAGTTTCTTCTTTTTAATGTTTGAGTAGTATTCCATTATGCAAATGTCCTATAGTTGTTTTATCCACTCATCTAATGATATATACTTGTGTTGCTTCCATATTTTGGCAATTGTAAATATTGCTAAAATGAACATGAGTGCTCATGTTTTTTTGAATTAGTGTTTTTGGTTCCTTCAGATATATTTTCAGAAGTGGGATCACTGGTTCAAAAAGCAGATTCATTTTTAATTTTTTGAGGTATTTCCATACTGCTTTCCACAGTGGTTGCACCAATCTGCATTCCTACCAACAGTACAAAAAGATTTCACTTTCTCCACATTCTCACCTGCAGTTGTTGATTGTTGAGTTATTGATGATAGCCATTGTGACAGGTGTGAGATGATATCTCAATGTGGTTTTAATTTGCATCTCTGATGATTAGTGATGCTGAGCATCTTTTCACATGTCTATTGGCCATCTGTATGTCTTTTTTAGAGAAGTGTCTATTCAGATCATTTGCCTATTTTTAAACTGGGTTGTATAAAATATTTTAAAAAGGAGGAGCTCCAGTGAGTTTGAATTACTGACCTAAAGGCAGACTAATTTGGTGGCACGGCCTAGCTGAAGGGGCATGAGGTCAGAGTGGCCGGTAGAATGTGTGCTGAATTAAGAGGGAAACAATCTCTTATGTGATGGGAAGTGTTATTTAAATGTATACATTTTGTTATTTAATTTAAACCCTGCATAGCAGACTATTGTCCCCACTTGACAAATGGGGAAACTGAGGCTCAGAAAGGGGAAGTAACATGATCAAAGTCTCCTAGCAGTAGAAACAATGTTAAAACCCATGCCCATGTTCTTTACACCCTTGCTACTCAAAGTGTGATCCAGGGACCATCCAGGGACCAGCTGGATCACCATCACTTAGGAGTTTGTTAGAATGGCAGAATCGCAGGCCCTACCCCAGACATGTTGAATTAGGATCTGCATTTTAACAAGATCCATAGGTGATTTATATGACCTTTTTTAAAAAAAAGTTTTATTATTTATTTTTAGAGAGAGGGGAAGTCAGGGAGAAAGAGAGGGAGAGAAAGATCAATATGTGGTTGCCTCTCACATGCCCCCAATTGGAGACCTGGCCCACAACCCAGGTGTGTGCCCTGACTGGGAATCGAACTGGCGACCCTTTGGTTCACAGGCCAGTGCTCAATCCACTGAACTACACCAGCCAGGGCTTTATGACCTTTAAAGTTTGAAAAGTGCTGCTTTTCATAATTTGTTGCTACTGGCATATTACCAGGAATTAGAAACTCAGCTTCATATAAGTAATACATGGTGTTATTTGGGGTAAGTCTAAGCTTCAGATGCCTCACCTATAAAATGAGAGGGTTGGGTTCTTTCTGAGTCCATGTAGTTCCATGTTGAACATCATAGCCAGCATGATATCTTTTTTTTTTTTTTTTTTTTTTACTTTCAAAATGATTGTGAGCTATTGCAAATGTACTGCTAGAATCTCTGCTGAGGAAAATCCTGTGAGGAGCTGGTAGGTGGAGAAATACCAATTTTGACCTGATAACAGAGGTGGGGAACATGAGGAAAAGCATTGGGTTTTTGTTCCCAAGTATAGATAATATGCCCTATTTAAGAGGAATAAATACATTGCTGAAATAGGAATCCCAGAGTATCAATTTCATTCCCATGAGGACTAGGAATTTTGGGACAATGGTCATGCCCATGCCACATTATTTTTGATGGAACTTTCTCAAAAGAAACAATGAGCATGTGGTTAGAGCTTCTATTTAGAAAGTTATTATTTGAACATAGTTTTTGCTCTAAAAAACAAAACCTTGAATTGAATGTAGCTTTGTCAGAGGAATAATAAAGGCTCAGCCATTACTGAATAGATTTAAAATTTCCAGTTGCTTCCTAATAATATCAAACCCAGTCACAGTTTGTCTAGAAGTGGATCTAGCAGTACATGTGGAGTTTTATCTCTGGTAGATTGTAGACACACAGTCTCCCCTGAAAAACTGAGCTACCTGAAACATGAATGTATAGGGGCTGGCCTGACACTATCATTTAGAACCAAATTAGAAATAACGCTGTAGCTTCCAAAGCCTAGATCTATGACATGTAATAGCCCAAAGAGTCAACTCACAGATAGTCCCTTTCAGTTCTCTCCTTAATAAGTATACCTTGGACACATGTTGTATTCCATTCAATGTAAAAGGACATTTACCTCAAAGTGCTTCAGGTTTCAATAGATAAGATCTCACCCCCTCACCTTCTCAGTGGAGACACAATGATTGTCATTGGTTTCTGCTTTCAATCTAAGCTTCTAGTTTGCAGTGCTACCTTCCCTCTGTACAGAAAATGAGAAGCTTGTTTCCTCCTCCTCCTCTTCTTCCTCTTCCTTCTCTTCTTCCTCCCCCTTCACCTGTCCCACAACATGCACTCCTCACTCTCTTGCATTAAGTCCTCTCATTGACCTCAAAAGAATATGTCTCCTAGGCTGAACTTAAAGAGATTTAACCCAGGAGCTTTGCCACCTTATGGTATGTTCCATGCCTTGACATGGTCCAGTTCCTCTTCCAAAATCTACCTGCTATATGTCTACTCCTCTCCTAGAAGTAAAAGAGGATGCTCCATGTTTATAATTTCCCATATCTGAAAAGAAATAATGAAAATTACAAATAATAAAGTGACCCAAAGATGAATATCCAAAAGCTCTGAGGGAATGAGAAGCAAGGGATCAGGTAATCAAAGTGGGCTAAGAGGAATCCTGGAAGGGTTAAGGAAGGGCCTTGGTTACCTGATCCCTTGTTACAGGGCCTAGGACAGATTGAGGGAGCTTCCCCAGGATCACAAGCAAGCAAACTTGCTTGTAAACTAGGAGAAAGTAAACTAGGGAGGAAAGCTATGGAAAACATGCCCTTTCCCTATAGCACCTATCTAACATGGCCCTTTGCCACCCACACACACTAGGTTATAATGACAGTCTTCAGGAGGAAATGAATGTAGATTGTCCCCCGGGACAGTACTTCATCCAAGATGGAAATGAAGATGAGGATAAGAAGGCCTGCCAATTTAAACGCTCCTTCCTGAAGAATTGCTCTGGCCTGGAGGACCCTACTTTTGGCTACTCTACTGGACAGCCCTGTATTCTTCTAAAGATGAACCGGGTATATTGGTTCTTGACATTCTGGCAATGATAAATGGATGAGTTGGGTAGAAGGGCTCTGGACACACCATTTCTCTTGGGCTCTGTCTTCACACACTGCCAGTTTGCCCATTTTTACTGACAGCATCTGTAATATAAATAATCACACAAACTATCAAGCAATAATTCTTTTTTCTCCTTGAACACTCCTTATTTTCATTCTTCTCCTCCACCCAAAAACTTCCCCCCTTTGATGACCTCTGTTGGGAATGAGATTCTGAGCTGTTTGAAACAGAAGATTGACATGGAGATGGAGTGAGGTACAATCCTCATATCACAACAAATGCATTTTCTTTCTCTGCTTCCATGCCTTAGGTGTGGCAGAGCCTTACCAGGCACACCCCTCTTGAAACCAGAAAGTTATTTACATCTTCAGGCTTATTTTACTATAATTACCACTGTATAAATATCAGGCACAAATACAAGGAGAAAGCTGAGTTGCACAGCTCTGAAGATATTTTGCATTTTTTGCTTTATGTAACATTTCTGAGAGGACAGAATAGAATTTATAAAAGCTCAATTTTTACTGTCAAATCTGATTTTTTTTAAATATGCTGGTTTTCTTTTGATAGATTGTAGGTTTTCGTCCTGAGCTTGGAGATCCTGTGAAGGTTTCCTGCAAAGTTCAGGTAAAGTGTCTTTGTGAGTAAGCATTGCTAGCACATTTACTTCAAGCAAAAAGGTGGTTTATCCCTTCCAAGTTTTTACCATGGATGGTTGGCTATGGGATAGGGAAAGGATTAATTTTTTTATAACTACACCTCCCTTAGTAACTTCAGGGCCTCTCTATTTCCAGAAAGCATTCAATTCCTGTGTGTTGGTGTGTGTAGTGTGCGTATGTGCTGATTTATACCTGTGAAAGCCAAAGACTGAACCTCAGCAAAGGGCCACAGCAGGGAACAACAATATACCAAGTCATTAATTGGGATTCTGTTTACACTTTTGCTTTCAGCTCTAATTACTTGTTTCTTTGAACTAAACAAACAGCTTTCATTACAGTCATTAGTCCCTGCTTTTAAAACTAAATTTCACTTTTTGCAGCAATGACCAGTGGCATTCGTGCTACAATGACAAATGACTACAAGGGATTATAAACAGAACTCCATTTATATGCTAATTAACTGTCCTTCAAGGGACCATTAACTCCTATCTCATCTGCCCCAATTATCTCCTTTGTAGGAAAAAGCCCTAGATCTAAGGTTTGCTTCTTAAATTGGCAGTAGCTCCCTCCTGTTTGACAACATCAACTGCACCCCCAGCCCTGGACAATTGTCTTGCAAATATGTGAAGCCAGGTAATGCCATTCTCAGTACCACAAATACAGTTCAAAACTCCAGTCTTAATGGTGGCATATCAGAGAGCAGCAAAAGGCAGCACTTACTGATCACTTATTACAGATCAGATACTTTGCTAGGTGTGGGGAGTTCCAAGATAACTGTCATTCTCTGAAATCAGGGCAATCAAATATTACAGGTGCTATGGAAGGTTCAGTGGGAGCATTGACCAGGAAAAGGTTGGTTCCAGATGGGTGTGGTAGTGATATTGAAGATGAGCTTTGAAAGGCCAGGCTGTGTTTGCCAGGTGAACAAGGTAGATGGACATTGATTCTGTTCATATGTATGTGAATATGGGTATATAAATATACATGTGAGGTGTGACCATAAACTAGAATTGATTTCACATACTAATCACAAAAATGAATTTCATTGCTTTTTAGAAGAATATATAAATAAATTATAAAGACCAATTCAGTTTAAAACTAGTACATTAATGGATTGAGTCCTGCTTATAGTTCCATAGTGGAAGCCATTCACTTTCAGCCTACATCAAACCTTGCTGAAAACTGTCTTTTCATTAAAAAAAGAAACATTAAAGATCTTTATGCATTCTATAATAATTGATACCGGTCAAATCCACACCCACTTGTGGAAATCAAGCAGGATGAAGTAATTACTAGAATAAATTAAGGAGAGCTGTTTATACTAAGAATGACTATACTATATTGACAAGTTATCACATGACCCTAGTGAGTGATTTCCTAGTAGTGATGCACAACTTATCCCTTATTAGCCCCCAGACCTCTGATTTTTAGGGTAAGACTAACGGATGGGTAGAATGAGTAATCCCCTATCTGGCATGTTATGATGAGAGTAGACTTGTTTATTTAATCATTTCCAGTACTGGGCCCCACTTGCTTATCCTCCTGACTCCATCTACTGTTATTAGCACTAAAGAGAATGTGGTCAGAGATGTGAGTTCAGGTGAGCCTTTTATAAAGCTGTGTCCCTGTGCATGCGTTGCGGTCTGTCTTCCAACAGAACTGAATCCACAGTGGGTAAGCTGTGGGTGGGACTTATTAAATATGTTTCAACTTACACCTGCCTCAGCTCCAAAGCCCAACACTGTGTGCTAAGCTCAGTATGATTCTTTAAATAGGGGCTGGCATGGTAGATCCTCTTGCCACAGCAGTACCAGGTACTATAAGCCCTTTGGAAAACTCTTCTGTCTGGATCCCCTAAGAACCAGCACAGAGCCATACTGAACACCTTTGGCCTCCTCAGTCCAGGTCTTCTATTCAGTACTTTTTGAACTGAAAAGCCAAGGTGCAGTCTCTCCCTGGAAGTGCTCCCCTTGGGATAGGACTGAGTTGAACTCTGCCCTACTCTGCTTTTGTGGTCTTCTTTGGACAGATGGTTGCTGGTCACATAGTGATTTCACCTGGGGTACAGGTCCCTTTAGTTCAGGCTCCAACCAACTGCATGGCCCAGCACCCCACATATGCCTGCTTTTACTTACAGAGAGGTGATGAAAACGACATCCGATCCATCAATTACTACCCAGAATCTGCTTCTTTTGACCTTCGCTACTACCCTTACTACGGCAAACTGACTCACGTAAGCCTGTATCCCCTTCAGTCTTTGCTGTCAGAAAGGACTTTAGAGGAAAAGGAAAAGCTGGCTGGGATCTAGGTAAATTAGGGAGCAGCTAGTAGTAACAGTGGAGTGAACAGCTGCTGGCCAAGACCAGGAGCTCACTCTACCAATTTCTATCACAATCACTCCTTTCTACCATATCTAAAGGAATTCATCTATTATGTAGTCTAACTCCTTTAGTTTATAGCTAGTGATTCTAGGGTTCAGAAAGAAGTGACTTGCACAATATCACATAGCATTGTGACAGAGCCAGGAACAGACAAATCATTGTCATTGCACTAAATTATGCCCAAATAATCCCACTTCCCTGTTTCACCCATTTGAGCCTTGGGGAAGTGAAAACTTCATCTCTGGCATAGAGACTTAGCAGATACTAGTTCTAGTTTGATTCATGGTCTGATATCCAGGAAATCATGTCATACAAGCTAGAATTGATTTTCCCCGGAGGACAATCAGACACCTGACAGTGACTTATGAGATAAATGTGTAATTTCCCAACTGTTCCAGGGCAGAGAGACCATGTGCTTTAGCCATTTGTGACTTGAAATCATGGGATTTACTCAGTTCTCCTTTGAAGGTTATCCTATAGTGCACTGAATATCTGATCACTTTCATTGTATTGTCTTCCCACACAGCCACCCCTTCTCATGCTTAGAATTCATTGTTCTTCCACCTACAGGTTAACTACACCTCCCCACTGGTGGCAATGCACTTTACAGACGTGGTGAAGAACCAAGCAGTGCCTGTGCAGTGCCAGCTGAAGGGCAAAGGGTTCATAAATGACATCATCCATGATCGTTTTGTGGGTAGGGTAATTTTTACTCTGAACATAGAAACCTAAGAATTCAGGGGACCACGTACCCACCAGTTCTGTTTGTTTATTTCATGTTACCCTGGTAGCACCTGAATTCTTTTTCTTCAATCAGGACACAGCCAGATGGACACCTAAGAACAGATATTCTTTTCCTGTCTTTGACATATGTATAAAATGACATTGTGGGAACTATTTGATTTTTTCAAAGGTGGTCTCTCCTGATGACAAATAGGTTATATTAATTTCCTTTCCCCCACTTAAAAGTAAAACCCATTCTTGCTGCTAGCAGTCTCACTGTAGTGCAAACATGGTATGTTATAAAATTTACAGTAGTCGGGAAGGAGAATTTCTACGATGATTATAAATTCATTGCATTTTCTAAAACTTGGTTGTTTTTACCAGGCTGATAACAAACCTTTTCTTTTTCACCTGCCTGGCAAGGTCCTGCTGTGGGAATCACCAATCAGACCAACCCATAATACATCTAGGGCCAACATACCTAGGGAACTCTATATCCAGGGATGCTTGAAAAGCTGGCTGCCTTGCATGGACAACTAAATACTGATTCAAAGATTAGGGTATCTTCAACTGGGACAGAAAGCAGTGCTAACTGGATATTGTTTTGATTAGAGATGAAAACTTCCCCTATGACTTTTTTTGGGAGGTGGGGGCCACTGCAATTGGGGAGAATAACTACTATGTGGATACGATTAGTATTTGATTCATTACCCTAGGTTGTAATCATCCAAAGGCAAACATTCCTGGAAGTAAGGTTGTCTCAGCTTCAGGCAGAAGAAAGAACAAGGAAGATCTCCACCCGCTATTTCTTTTTGGGTTATTCGTTTCACAGTAGCATGATGTTCTTTGAAACCACAAGAGATGAGTGAGCTGACCCAAAGCTACAATTCTAAGGATTGAAATCAGGGTCTGCCAATTCTTACATGATAAGACAGAAAGCTCTTTCCACCCTAAACTCAAGGCTCATTAACCACCTTTTTGTTTGCTTGAAAATGATAAGGGACATATTTATCCAGGCTGTGGATCAGCTGAGCTACTTTGTCTTATCTTTGGCCATGTGACCATCCCCCTGCTTCTTAACACCTCCACCAGGGGGAGGGATGGGACTAGACGAAGAAGTGAACACTAGAGAATAGCATAGTGTCTCAGGGTCCAAAGTAAGCTTAAATGCTGCCAAGAGATATTCAGAGTCTGAATCTCCTCTGTAATGTTTACCTTCTTCCCAAACAGAAAACCCACAATCTAGTAGTAAAGACAAACAAGTGAAGAAGTAACTATGATATAGTGAGGCAGGAATTATAAAACTGGTATGTAGAAATGCTATTAGAACATGAGAAAAGTTACTAACTTGACCTGATAAAGTAGCCGGGGAAATTTCACATGCAAAGTCACAATCATGAAAGACCATGGTGGGTTTGGTTAACTCTGAGCAGTTATGTCATTGGAGTGTAAAGAGTTCAGGGAAATAGCAGGGAATGGCATGGCAGGTGATTTGGCTAGCGAGGTGTGCAGGTACCAAAAGAGGACTTTGACTTTTATCCAGTAGGTGAAAAGAGTCATTAAAATGTTCTAAGCAGGGAAGCTCTGTGACCATATTTGCATTTTAGAAAGAGCACTTGGGCAGCCACAATGTGGCTGGATTGGAGAGGGACAAGACTGGGGGATGGACAATGAGGGAGAAGGAGGAGTTGAAAATGACTCCAAGGTTTGGAGCTTGGCTAGAGCCAGTTGGATGGTGATATTGTTGATCAAGACTGGGAATACAAGAGAGAGGGACAGGATTGGAAAAGAAGATGTTGAGATCAATTTTGGACATTTTAGGCTTGTCAGACATTGATGTGGGTCAGGGAGAAGGAAATCTAAGAACAAACACAATATTTGTTTTAGTGAACTCTCTTATACTATTTCATCTTGGGAATTTGAGCCAGTTATGTAAACACATCATGCCAATCTAGTCTCTCAGATAGTGTTTTTTCTTGGCTTTGTGGCACAAAGGCTGCTGCTCTTTGGAATCTCCTTCCCAACTCCTGCCAACTCTTAACAACAAGTAGAGGGGAGCTGACCACTATTAACAAGTAATAAATGACATATGATAGCAGATCTGTGGAGAATACAAAAAAACAAAAGACAACAACAAAAAAAACAATGAAACTATCTCCTCTCAACCCCTTTTCTTACCAAATTCGATTTTTAGAACCTTAAAAAGTAAGATGCTTAAAGACAACAACTTTAAAACTATTTAAAAATGACCTCAAATAAATTCTCAAAATTCAGTAGTAACAGATAATGACATTAAAATCTGGAAAGGATATTAGAGAGCATTTAGTGAAAACAATCTGTATTACATCTGACTCCAGGTCCAGTGCTCTTTCTACTCTGAGCTGCTGCTTGCCAGGAAGTACCATCTTCTTAAAAATCTACAAATGATATCCCAAACATTTTGAAACATATGTCAAATTTGAGTTATAATAGTTAACATTTCACAGGAATTCAACTATTGGTGCTATACTTTATACATAATAATACATTATCTACATTATCCTGTTAAATATGTTAACTATTAAATAGACAAGGAGTTATGAACCTTTTGCCATACAGTACTTCTTGTTTAATGGAATCCATTGTTTCCACAGTTTTTAGGTTGGGTTGTTAGCTGAGACATGAACAAACACCTTTATGATACAGAACTGGATATTATAATATAATCACTAAAATTGAATTCTGACAGTTCAATAACTTCTGATGGATTAATTTAAATAGTCCTCCATACAGTGCTGTACCAGGATTTGATTTGTATATCTTTTATTGCAATGCACTTGGTTTAACTTGATTGTCAATGAGAAATACTACTTCAAAATACCTTCATGGTTTTATCCATGGTTAGACTTATGATTTTCTATTCCTCACCTCTCTGAAATCATTATCCTAAATTAATTTTTCTTAGGCATTTATTTGCTATGAATTTCATGAAGAAAACATTAGTATTGTCTTGACAACCTGTTGACAACAATAAATAGATATAAAAAAGAAGTGTACGATTTTCTTTTTCTAGACTGTACCACTGATTTTTCCCACAAGAATATCAAACAGCTATGTGGGTAGAAAACTTGATAGCCAACAGCCTATTAATCTAAGACTTTTTCTCCCCCAGCCCCACTGACCATTTTTCAACTCTTAGGATTTAGCCACAAGAGAATGAAATTAAAAGTTGTTTTATTCTGAGCATTTTTCCTTTTATAGTCTTCATGCTCTGGTTTCTCAGAAGACTACTTTGTCAGAGTAAACTTCCTTTTTTCATCAATGTTGAGTCCAGGTATAAGTTGTTCTATGTGTTTGCATAGGAGAGGAACACTAAGGGAACATTTGAGTGGGGAGAAGTAACCAAAATCCAAAAGAAACTTCAATTGAGAAAGATTTGCTAAGTGACTTTCATGCACATCTGGTCACAAACTGTTTCCTAGAGCAAATCTCTAGTAGTAACTGCAATTAGTGACAGAAATGTTTCCAACCCCTTGTTTTAAGCAGAGACAAGGCTACAGTAGGAATCCCCTCTTTTTTTGGAAGCTGCCCTGGTCTAAGGTCTACTAGGTAAGGTCTAAGGTATGGTTTCATTAATCCCAATATATTTCCCCCATCTAGGTTCTTTGTTAGAATCATTTCCCTTACTTACTTCCTCTTAAAATATTTAAACATGAGGAAGCAGTATAACCAAATCATACAGAAATGTGATTTATTCTATGATTCTATCCGGGCAGAAAATAGAGGGGTGTATGCATACTTGAGAGGTAGGGAAGGAGTAGAATGGATGAAGGCAAAGGGCAAGGAAAAAGGAATTGATAACCTGAATAGCCCTGGTTATTTCACAAAGTTCATCAGTTTCTGGGTAAGAGGGAAGAAAAGCTGATAGGGGGATCCTAATGGTTTAAGAAGGATGTAATAGGATCTCAATCTAGCAGCTTAATCTTCAGGATGTACTTCTTTGCAGACTCCTGTATGGGCATAGATCAGCCAGGGTTCCAACAAAAAGTAGTACTGTGTTGGCCAAAAAGTTCAGTTTTTTTTTCCCCTATAAGATGGCTCTAGCAGCACTCAGTTGCCTTTGACTTCATTTGAAACAATTTTGTTAGTTTGTAGTGTGACAGCTGGCATACCAGCATGAATTTAAAAACAAAAACAAAAACAAAATTGGTGAATTTCTGTGTAGCCATTTTAATATTGAAAATGGAAAAAATACACAACATTGTTGGCATGTTATGCTTTATTATTTCACCAAACTGCAACTGAAATACCAGAAAAAAAAAAAAAAACACCAAAAAACCTAAGATTTGTGCAGTGTATGGAGAAGGTGCTGTGACAGATTAAACATGTCAAAAGTGGTTTGCAAAATTCCCTGCTGGAGATTTCTTGCTGGATGATGCTCCATGGTCAGGTAGACCAGTTGAAGTTGATAGCAATCGAACTGAGACATTAATTGTGAATGATCAATGTTATACCATGGGGGAGATAGCCAACACACTCAAAAATATCCAATTCAATAAAGTTATTGATGAAAATGAAAAACATGTCTTATTTTATGGAAAAAACTAAATGGACTTTTTGGCCAACCCAATACATTTGAAAAATGAAATATTTGGATGGGGTGTTATCTACAAAGAGGTTACTTATAAATGTGTAGATGTGGGGAACCACAAAGAATAACACAATAACTCAGGCTTGTATAGGCTAAACTCTTACCTTCCCTAGACTCTAAGGGACAGGGATAGGAATTGGTTCCCAGAGAGTGAAAGGACTGAGTCAAGTATAGGTGAGTGCCTTGAGAGGAGTGGTGACCTTATGGAAGGGCTAAACTAACCCAAGGTGAACTTGTAGTGAGGGAAACAGAAGAATAAATCCCTTGATTTAATTTTCTTGCTCCCTCTGATCTCCTGATGGTAAATTCACCAAACCCAACCAAAAGCGAGAAGACAAGGAAGACCACTAATGACCATATAGATCAACTACCCAAGGAAGAAAGCTAAGTGGAGAAGGGTGGAGAGTACATTTGGAGGGCCAAACAGGTGATATCTAACAGCCACCAAGTAGAGGTCCTGTGAGTAGACTCCTTGGAGCCTGGTACATTGCTGGACACATTTACTGAACCAACTCCAGTGATTGGGTAATTTTAAATTTGTGCATACTCTGCTCTGTGGCTATGGGGTCAAAGGCATTAGGTTTTCCCATTATAGAAATTCTGTTCCCTATTCTTTAATATCCATTCCTTTTTCAATCCTTCTTCATACTTTCCTAATCTTGTGTCCTTGGGTGTACTATTTAGAACTCTTTTGTTTGCAAGTGACAGAATAAACAAATCAATTGAAAAAACTCAAACTAACTTAAAGATAAAAGGGTATTTACTGAATCACATAACTGAAAAGTCAGGTGTACTCTGGCTTTAGGCATAGCCATGCCCAGGAATTCAAGGATGTCATTTGGAACTAGTCTCTCTCTGTCTCTCAATTCTGCTCTCTATCATGTTGGCTTCTTTCTCAGGCTCCACAAATCAAGATAGACTGCCCACATAGACAAGCATTGCCAGACCTAAATCCTTAAAAGCTAATGTCCACTTGAAAAGATAGCTTCTCTTCCCTAATAGTTCAAATAAAAATTCTCACTCTCTCATTGACTTGAATTGGATTCTGTGCCCATTCTTGAACCAATCTCCATGGCCACAGGGACAAACTTTTCTAATTGGCCAGGCTTGAGTCACATGATCACTGCTGAAGCTTGGGGTGATATCACTACCACTCAACCTGCCTGGATTGAAAGTCGGGGAGAGATGATCCTCCTAAAGAAAATGGAACTTATATTACCAAAGAAGGGTGAAGGGATGTGAAGTGGGAGATAGAATAGATGTCTACTACATTTTGTCAAATAGTGTCCAGTCAAATCCTACACTTACTTATGGTTGTATCTAAACTTTTAGACTAAAATCTTTTCAAAATTTTATTAAGATGTCCAAAGAACAATTCATTCACCCTAACCTGGCATTTTTGTCAACTCTTTTTGCTTGGAAGAAAAGGAAAGTAAAGAGACAGAGAAAGAAGCCACCTTAATTTATTCTGTATTGTCTTTACCAAAACAACAACAACAACAACAAAAACTATAATTCAATTCAACATTAAAGGTTTGGCTTACATAAAACATTTTCTTTCTGGGACAGGATGATACAACCATCATAAAAGTTAACTTGAATCAGAAAAGTGTTTGATTACATTAGGAACAAACATGTTCATGAATGAGAAGTAGGATGAGGATAACATCCTTTCCCACCTTCCTAATCCTCTAGTTGATGATATTATGTATATAGAAAATCCTAAGGAATGTACTAAAACAGTATTAAAACTAATAACATGGTCTCAAGATGAAAGACCAAAATACAGAAATCAGTTATTTTTTTAATACACTAGCAGTGAACAATAAAAATTAAAATACATAACAATTCAATTTATAATAGCATAAAATAATAAAATATTTAGGAAAAGATTAAAAAAAGAAATGCAAGACTTGTACAAAAAAACTACACAGTATTTTTTAGTACATTAAAGAATCTCACTTAATACAGGAACCTAATGAACAAAACAAATGAGCAAAATAGAACCAGAGACATGGAAACAAGTACCAGACTGATAGTGACCAGAGGCGAGAGGGGAAGGGGAGAAAGAGAGAAAGAAGGGGAAGGGTCTAGTCAAGGAACTAGTATAAATGACCCAAGGAAAGAGACAACAGGGTGGGGATTGACTGTAGGAGAGAGAGTGGTGAGTGGGGCAGGGGAGAGCAATGGGTCAAAAGAATGGGGCAACTGTAATTGAACAACAATAAAAAATGTAATAAAATAAAATAAAAGACATCTGTGTTCATTGATTAGAACAGCAGCCCCCACCCTTTTGGCACCAGGCACTGGTTGCCTGGAAGACAATTTTTCCACGGACTGGGAGCAAGATGATTTCAGGATGATTCAAGCACATTACATTCAAGCTCACCTCCTGCTGTGTGGCCTGGCTCCTAAAAGGCCAGGACCAGTACTTGTCTGTGGCACAGAGGTTTGGGACCCTTGGATTAGAAGATTAATATTGCTAAAATGGCAATACTCCCTAGATTGACCTACAAATTCAATATAATCTTTTCAAAATTCCAACTTCCTCTTTTACTCAGAAATTGACAAGGTAACCCTAAAATTCATATAAAAATGTAAGGGACAGACCTGGCTGGTGGCACAGTGGATAAGGCACCAACCTGTGAACCCAAAAGTCGCTGGTTCGATTCCCAGCCAGGGCACATAACCAGGTTGCAAGCCAGATCTCAAGCCAGATCTCAAGCCAGGTCTCCAGCCAGGTCCATAGCTGGAGGCAGGTGAAAGGCAACCATATGTTGATGTCTCTCTCCCTCTCTGCCTCTCTTCCTTCCCCTTTCTCTAGAAATAATAAGTAAATTTTTTTTTTTAAATGTAAGTGAGTCAGAAAAGCCAAAATAAACATGAAAAGGAAGAACAGCACTGGCTGGTGTGGCTCAGTGAATTTAGCAATGGCCTGAGAACTGACAGATGACCAGTTCAGATCTGGGTCAGGGCACATGCCTGGGATGAGGGCCAGGTCCCCAGTTGGGAGGATGTGTGAGGCAACCAATAGAAGTATCTCTCACACATTGGTGTTTCTCTCCCTTTCTTTCTCCCACTCTCTAAAAATAAATAAATAAAATATTTATTAAAAAAGAAAAAGAAGAACAAATCTAGAAGGCTCATACATTCCAAGTTAAAAGTTACTACAAAGCTAGAATAATTAAAACAGTGTGAGACTGTCATAAGGATAGATATATATAGATTAATGGAAAGGAATTGAGATTCCAGAAATAAACCCATAAGTCCATGGCCAATTGATTTTTGAAAATGGTGCTACATTCATTCAATAGTCAAAGAATATGCTCCTCAACAACTGATGCTCTGACAATCCACCTACAAAAAAAAAAAAAGAAAAGAAAAGAAAAAAGAAAAAGGAATTTGGACACCTATTTCACACTATATACAAAAATTAAACCCAAATGGGTAAAAATTCTAAATGTAAGAGCTAAAACTTCAGGTCAAGATGGGAGCATAGGTTAGCACAAGCCGCCTCCTGACACAGCCACATCAAAATTACAACTAAATTATAGAACAACCATTCGTCAGAAGCGTCAGAAATCAAGCTGAATGGAAGTCTGAAGACTGTGGAATTAAAGAAACCACATCCATCCAGACCGGTAGGAGGGGTGGATATACAGAATGAGCTAGACCCACATCCACATGTGATGGACAAAAATTTGGGAGGTTCCCTAAACAGTCTGGCTCAGTGGCTTGAGCATCGGCCTATGAACCAAAGGGTCACTGGTTCCCCAACTGCGGGCTCATAAGAGGCAACCACACATTGATGCTTCTCTACCTCTCTTTCTCCCTCTCTTCTCCTCTCTCTAAAAATAAATAAATAAATAAAATCCTTTAAAAAATTCAGGAGGCATTTTTTGGGAGCAAGGAGTTCCAGCACTACACCAGGCTCCTAGTTCAAGGTTAGGAAGAGAAGCCCCACAAATTTTGGCTGCAAAAACCAGTGGGGACTAAGTTGGTGGAAGAAGCCCTAGAGTTCCAAGCAGTTCCTCTTAAAGAACCCACACACAGACTTAGTCTCACTCTCTCTGAGCTCCAGCACCAGGTTAGCAGCTTGAAACACACCAGTGGCATATAGGGAGGAGCTGCAGTGCCTGGCACCAAGTCAAAAGCTGGGAAGCAGCTTTCTCCCAGACAAAAAGGAGGGCTGAGGTTATTGTCCCTTTGCTGAACCCTCCCCCAACAGCTAGGTGCCATATCTGAGACTCCATCAACCAGGCTAACACTGTTTGTCCCATCCTAGAGATCCCCTGAGACCCTCCCCCCAATTTATGGCCCACCCAAGCTGTTAACAGACTTCCATGTGAATGGCTGGTCTGGCTCATGCCTCACAACTTCCTAAATCCTCTCAAATACACAACAGCCTGCATAAGTGACCCCCAAGCCTCATACCTCTTACTGTGTGTTCCCATGCTTGGCACAGGCAGCAGCCAGCTTAGATTCACAGCTTGGCATCATCTGGGAGTCTCCAAGCCCAGCACAAATAGCAGCATCTCAGATTGCTTTATAGTCCAGGCATGTGGCCTCAGGCAAAACACAGGTGGGGGCTGACCTTGGCCTGTACAACCTGGGAAACCCCAGGGCCAGCACACCCAGTGGACAGCTACAGACCATGTCAGGCCACCACCCACCATACCTCTGCTCAGCTGAGCCACCATGGAAGGTGGCAGTTGGTGGTCATTGGTCACAGCCAGTCCTTGCAACTGACCGGCCTATGTAAATCTCTCCCATTGATCTTCCCACAGTAATCAAGGCTCAACTACAAGAGGAGGATGTACTCAGCCCACACAAATGATGCACCTTGAGTTCCCAGCTTGGGTGATTTGGGGAGGCTGTGCCAGTGGACCATACAGGACAATGACTATATTAGGCCATACTACTGTGACAGAGAGTCACAGCAGCTCAACCTAATATATAGAAACAAACATGAGGAAGCTGCAAAATAAGGACACAAGGAAACATGGCCCAAATGAGAGAACTCTTCATGGCTCCATAAAAAGAATGAAACAAAAGGGAGATAAGCAATCTATCAGATACAGAGTTCAAAACACTGGTTATAAGGATGTTCAAGAAACTTAGTGAGGATCTCAACAGCATAAAAAAGATCCACTCAGAAACAAAGGATTCACTGATTGAAATAAAGAACAATTTACTACAAGGAAACAATAGTAGCATGGATGAAGCTGAGAATCAAATCAACGATTTGGAACATAAGGAAGCAAAAAACAATCATAACAACAAAAAGAAAACAGAATAAAAATTTCTTTGAAAAAATAATGAGCCCTGGCCAGTGTGGATCAGTGGATTGAGTGCCAGCCTGTGAACCAAGGGGCAGTTGGTTCCATTCCCAGTTGGGGCACATGCCTGTGTTGCTGGCCAGGTCCCCAGTTGGGGGTGCTCAAGAGGCAGCCACACATTTATGTTTCTCTCTTTCTCTGTCCTTTCTCTTCTCTCTAAAAAATAAATAAAATCTATAAAAAATCTTTTTTGAAAAATAATGAAAGAAAATTTCCCTAATTTGGCAAAGGAAGTAGACATACAAGTACAGGGAGCACAAGAGCAACCCAAACAAGTTGGGCCCAAACAGGACCACATCAAGATAGTCCTAATTAAAATGCCAAAGGCTAAAGACAAAAGAGATAATCCTAAAAGCATCAAGATAAAAGAAGAGACTTACCTACAAAGGAGTTGCCATAAGACTGCCAGCTGATTTCTCTAAAGAACTTTGCAGGCAAGAAGGCTGGCTAGAAATACTCAAAGTGATGAAAAGCAAGGACCTACCACCTAGGTTACCTCTATTCAGCAGAGTTATCATTTAGAATAGAAGAGCAGATAAAGTGTTTCCCAGACAAGGTAAAGCTAAAGGAGTTCATCATCACCAAGCCCTTATTATATGAGATGTTAAAGGGACTTATTTAAGAAAAAGATAAAAACTATGAACATTAAAATGACAACAAACACAACTATCAACAACTGAATCTAAAAAACAAAGAAAACAACTAGAACAGGAGCAGAACCATTAATATGGAGTAGAACCACTGATAAGGGAGGGTTGTCAGTGGGAGGGGGAAGAGGAAGAATGGGGGAAATGATATAGGGATTAACACGCTTAATTGGTGGGTGCAAGATAGGGGATGTTAATAATATAGGAAATAGAGAAGCCAAAGTACTTACATGCACAGCCCATGGACATGAACTAAGGTGGGGGTAATGCTGGAGGGGGGGCAAAGGGAAAAAAGTTGGAGCAACTTTAACGGCATAAATCAATGAACTATACTTTTAAAAAGTAGGTCCCAGGCAGAGCCTTGTGAGCGCCCAACTAGCCTGCCCAGCAGGGGGCGCATTGCCAAGGTTCGTGGGTCCCAACAAACCTCGCGGCTTAACTCAGAATTCATATCTCTGACGCGCTACCCCGCCAGCCGCCATTGGTGTAGCCGCCATAAATGTGGCCGCCTTAGGTGTCTGTGTGGTAAGCAAAGTGGCTTTATGATTTGTTAGAAAGAGTGGGTGAAAAAGGAAGGAGGCCAAGGACGCAGCCTGGACTGGGCAAGAACTTAAGTGGGACTGAGCAAGGAAGTGAGGGGCCAATCTGTAGGTAGGTGGCCACCAGCTACCACAGCAGAAGCAGCGATCTGCTGACTAGGCCGCCTGGGTCATGGCACTGGCCTTAGGAGATGCCCGAAGCGGTTTCCGCTACAGCGAGATACTCCTGTTCATCAATGAAGAGGTGCTCAGTAACGGCGGCGGCCCGGATTTCTACTGGACCTACCGCGAACGGTCCTGGAATGAGATAGAAGACGGGCTTCGGGCCATCCTGCTTGACCCTCAGGTGCCGCGCCCCCTCAAGAGGGCCTACACCTGGAGCGCCATGGCCTTGGGTGTCCGTGTGGCCGCGAGGCAGCGGGAGCAGCACGCGCGCGGGGTCCACCGGCTTCAGGAGCAGATGCGCGAGCGTGAGACCAACTCCTTGGCTGTGGCTTCCGAGCTGCAGAAGGTACGCGAGGAGCACAGTTTGCTGGTCACACAATTGCGTCGAGCGCAGGAAGACCTGCGGCAGGCGCTGGACCAGCGCCAAGCACTGCGCTGGCGGCTGCTCCAGGCCGAAAAGCATCTCCAGATGGAGTCTCCTTTCCAGCGGCCCAGGTCTGCTATCTGGCCTCCGAATGTAAAGGAGCGGAACCAGGTGCTGACCAAAACGTGGCAACGTAAGTGGGATGCAAATTCGCAGAAGGAGACCCTGATGACCTCAACAACGGGTGTGCTTTATGCGCCAGGGGCTCCAGATCCCCAAATGCCTACTAGGGTGATCTATCCACCTGGCATGTACCCTGCATTTGGGTCCCAAGATGAGATAGCTCTGCCGTGTGATGAGGGGGGCCAAGGCCAAGAGGAAGGTCCTGTGGGACCTCGCCTCATAAACCCCTCAGGGCACAGCCTGAGCCGAGAAGTCTCAACCTCAGAGAGGCAGCAACCTGTGGGACAGGTGCCTACGCTACCAAAAGGTAAGAAAGCCTTTGAATTCAAGAAATAGGGGGAAATTCAGACCTCATGAGGAGGGATTGGGATTGCCTATGGTATAGAGTGTGAATAATTTTTCCAGACACTTGCGATAAATGCAAGAAAATCTAGATGGCAAGTGAGGTAGGAAGCCTTGGCCCAAACAAGCTCCTTACTGAGTTCAGGGATGTACAAAAAGAATGGACAAATACTCCATAAAGAGACATCAATTTCTGGAGGCACCATTCTGATTGAAAATGTATTTACATATTAGGAAATTTGAAAACCCAGCAAACAAAAATTGTGATTCTACTATCATGCAATAACCATTTTAAACCATTTTTAACATTAATATTGGTATGTCCACATATTGTTTTCCCCAATTTCATAATATATATGCATGTATATGTGTATATAGTGCGCAGTTTTAAAGATGAGATTCTATTGAACACATTTATTAATCTTGTATTTATTTTTAAAAGATTATTTATTTTTAGAGAGGAGAGAAGGGAGAGAGGCAGAGAGGGAGAGAGACATCAATGTGTGGTTGCCTTTCACCTGCTTCCAGCTGAGGACCTGGCTGGAGACCTGGCTTTGCAACCTGGTTATGTGCCCTGGCTGGGGAATCGAACCAGCAACCTTTGGGTTCACAGGCTGGCACCTTATCTGCTGTGCCACCAGCCAGGGCTTTGTTGTCTTTTTAGTGTTCATAATTTTGATCCTTTTTAATTAAATAAGTCTCTTTAACATTTCATATAGTAATGGCTTGGTGATGATGAACTTCTTTAGCTTTACCTTGTCTGCCCTTCCCTTCTAAATGATAGCTTTGCTGGATAGAGTAATCTAGGTTGTAGGTCCTTGCTTTTCAACACTTTAAATGCTCTTGCCAGCCCCTTCTTGCTTGCAAAGTTTATTTTGAGACATCAGTTGTTTTATGGGAACTCCTTTGTAAGTGACTATTAGCATTTCTGTTGCAGCTTTTAAGATTCTCTTTTTAACTGCCCTCAGTGGAAATTCGCGGGCCTAAGAACCCAAAGGTCTCTGGTTCAATTCCCCAGCCAGGGCACATAACCAGGTTGCAAGCCAGGTCTCCTGCCAGGTCCGTAGCTGGAGGCAGGTGAAAGGCAACCATACATTGATGTTTCTCTCCCTCTCTGCCTACCTCCCTTCTCCTCTCTCCAAAAGTAATAAAATTTGAAAAAAGATTCTCTCTTTATCTTTAAACTTTGGCATTTTAATTATGATGTGTCTTGGTGTGGTCCGATTTGGATCTAGCTTGTTAGGGACTCTGTGCTTCCTGGACTTACATGTCTATTTCCTTTGCCAAATTTGGGAAGTGTTCCTTCATTATTTTTCCATGCGAGTTCTCAATTTCTTGCTCTTCCTCTTCACCTTCTGACACCCCTATGATTTGGATGTTGGCACATTTAAATTCATCCCTGAGGTTCCTAAGCCTCTCTTCATTTTCTTCGATTCCTGTTTTCTCTTCCTGTACTGGTTGACTGTTTATTTCTTCCTTATATTCCAAATCATTTATTTGAACCCTGTTTTCCTCCCTTTTACCACTGGTTTCGTGTATATTTCCCTTTCTGTGTTTGACGTACTCAAGCATATCTGTCAAGTCTGAGCATCTTTATCACCGGTGTTTTAAACTGTGTCTGTAAGGTGGGTTATTTGTTCATCCGGTAGGCTAGCTGTTTCTTCATCACTTAGTTTGTCCACTGGGACCTTGATCTGTTCCCTTTTTTGAGCCATAGTTCTATGTGTCCTTAACCTGACAGGCTAGCTGTTGCGCCAGCCGTGGCTCCCAGAGTGTGTGGGTCTGTGGATGTTCCAGGACTGTGAGGGTCTCTAATCATACAGACGCTGCTGAGAGACCGGCAGTTTCTTTCTTCCCCCACCCCAACCTCCACTGGTTTTCACAGTTAGAAGAAAAGTGGCTTTATTCCACCCCACCCCCCTTGCTGGAACCATGAGCCGTGTAGTTTGTTTCGTTGCTGGGAGCATTCAACAGGTGTTCCTACTGTGATTGAGCTTTCCCCTGGTCGGCCACAGTCACCGTCCCACTGCAGCTGCTGCACCGCCAACCTGTGCGCTGCCAAACTGGCTCCTCTGTGTCCCTGGGATTTCTGGTTGTCTAGTTTTGAGTTAAATGTATCCATTTCTGGGTGTGGAGGGAGATGAAGCATGTCTAACCTACACCTTTATCTTGGATTCTTGTGCCTGAATATGTTCATTAAGCTTTTAAAGGAAAATTATTCCAATTGCATTTAAGTCCACAGGTGGTGGTCTGTGGATGGCTACTACCAATTGGTTGATACCCTGTAGAGGCTGGCATGATGAACATTCTTTTTTCTCCTTTCTGTATTCTCCTTAAGCCCCTCTCTCCCATATAGCAGGTCTTCAGCTGAGAATAATGATGCTTTTAGAATATAAGATAGATTATATTCTGGGAACTCTGCTTTTCCTCAAGAATGTGATTATTATGCAGCAGTGTTCATATTTGTTTCTTGATTTGGTTTTCGTAATATTCATAGGTGATGGCATGTTCTTTGTGTCTCAAAGCTCCAGAAACCTTGCGTGAAGCTGAAGAAGATCTGGCTTACAGTGCGTGAATCCTCACGAAATACCCTTCTGGCTCTGAGCAAATAGCCTGTACCTCAGTGAAACCTCAACTGGCTGGAGCTAAGAAGAATGTGAAAGAATCGGAGAAAAGGAGACATTCTGACAAATGTATCTTGGAACAAGGGAGAGCAGACAGATTTTATTAGAACAATCTTTCTGTTGGGGGAAAGGCATTAATATAGCACAAAGGGGGTTAGGAGAGTAGCATTAAATTTTAGCGATTATAGATAGCACTTTTATTGAGTTTTAGTCATTCGTTGAACAAGTGGTTACTGTCTGATATTTGTTAGGAACTATAATTGTATGTTATTATCTGATGTATACATTATAACCGAGCTGGGTGAGTTTGATTAGATGACAAGAGAAAGCCTAATTCTGAGATACAGTATAGACCAGGGGTATCTTCTTTGCTTAACATGTATTATGGCTTTTGGGTGAACCCAACTGAAATAGTGTCAAGATCCACCTCTACAATTTTGGGGGCAAAGTCAAAGAGACTTTCATGGAGGGACTTGAATGACTGAACTGCTCATCACATGGATCCTAATAAGGACAAATGGGCTGGGGCACAAAGATCAGGAAAGTGGCCTCACAGGAATGCAAGCAAGACTTTTCTGGCTCTGCTGTTTCCTCCCTGGAGAGGGACAGCTATCATCATTGTCATCTGAAAGCCCACTGGGTGGCTGTGTTAAAGAAATGCAGTGCTTGGGGGAGTGTTGTTTTATATGCAAGACCTGAATGCCACTGGGCTTCTTATCCTCATCTTGGTGTGTTCTGTGTGGGCCCCCAGAGGCAGGTGGAGCCTGGGGTGTGGAAATTTAGATCAGCTTCCAGTTGGAACAAAAAATGCCCTAGAGTTTCCCCTTTGAGATCTACCTAGCTCACCAAGCTCAACCTTCCTCGGGATTTTGTGATTTTATCTAGTTAATAAAGTGTGTGCATTTTCCTGCTGTGTCTTCTGTGTGTTCCTTTATCTCAGGGCAGGTTTGCTCTGAGGCTGCGGCTTAAACCTTTGCCTTCTCTCCATCCCACTGAGGTGAAAGATCGATCTCGTTCACTCTTTTCTAGAGCTACTTAAGAATGAGGGAGAGGGGCTTCTGTGGGGTCTTCAATCATTTTGTGATTATCCCTGCTACCCTTGCTGTCCAAGTCCACATGGTCCCTGGAAGATGGGCATCTCTGCTGCTCCTGGGCCCATGGGGTATGAGAGGTGCGGTGGGGAGGGGGTTCTCCCTAGGCTGGGAGGAGGTTCTGCTTAGGCTAGGAGGCTGAATACCTGCAGTCCAGCCTCCCTATGTGCACCAAGAAGCCATTTCCCTGAGGCCCTGCCTCAGAGGAGAAATTTCCGTCCTGCATTTTATTTGTTTTACAAGTCACTGCCCCTTCCTCCTGGGCACAGCCCCATCAAGGTGCTCCCGATTCTGGAAAGCAGCCAGGCTTAGTTTGCTAAGAGCATACATGTTCCCTGAGGCAAATGTGGGTGGGTGGCTGGCTGGTTATCTGCTCCTTACGGCAGCAGAGACAGGACCCAGAAACATGGCTGAGCACAGAAGTGATCCTGCCCCACCAGCTTTTGATTCCAACAGATTTCCATTCCTTCCGAGGCCTGATTACCAGGAGACCATGGTTGCTAGGGAGAGCTCTGGGGAGGAAGGGGACAAGCAGGGACATGGAGCTAAAGTGCTGTTTTCTCATTGCTGGCTTTAAGATACTTGTGTGTACTGGTAGCTTCCTGGAATTGCGGGAGAAAGAAACACAGATGAGATTTGGGAATGTTATAGTACATTTTAATCTGATAGTTCTTGATGTGTGGCTTCTGTACCAACAGCATCAGGATCATCTGGGTACTTGTTACAATGACAAATTCTCATGTTCTACCCACACCTGACTCCAGAAGTCCTGGGTTGGAATCTAACAGGTATTTATGATTCCCCCTGAAGTTTGAGAACCTTGGTTTGTAATCCATAGTGTAATATGAACAAATCTCATGGTTGGTTCATTTAGGGCTTCACAGTAATGTAATGTCCATTGGAATGTCCGTAGATCTCTATGAAAGCAGACTCAGTCCTGGGCATTATCTCTTCCATAGCTCAATGTGATTACCCAATATATCAGGACTCACTTTTTCCATAGCAACATGCCTGAATCTTTGGCCAGATCATTGACGTTGGCTGTCAATTATCCCTTCTTTCCGGGCTGAGCACATGCGGGTAAAGGTGGTAAGTTATTTAAGGAAAGAGTCTGACATTTGGAGCCAGAAAGACCTGGGTTTTTATCTACCTGCTCTGCCATTCACAAGCTGTGTGACCTTTAACAAGCCACTGAATTTCTCTGATCTCCCACAAATGTTGGCTTTTTACCCCTAGTTCTGTTATGATGAAAAGGTAATGTGTATAAAGGATATCCATTTAGGTACTATTCACACCACTGAGTACTTACTCTGTGACACTTATGGTTATGATCTCCCTGGTCAGTGTCACAGCTCTGTATAGACATTAAGGAGGACATTTTACTCCCATTTTACAGATGTGGCAACTCAGTTGGGAGTTGGTGAAGCCTGGATTCTAACCCCAATTTGCCTGGCACCAAACTCCACACCTTCAACCTTTTGCCCTTACCAACTAATAGCAGTTAACAGAGTCTGCCAATATCTTGACCGAAAGAACTAATTATAATGGAAAGACTAAGTCATAGAGGCAAGTCTAGGGGAGAGAGAAGTGGGTGGAGATGGCAAAAGAATTAGGCCGGCTTGGTTGATGTGGAGTGTTGGTGCTAGAAAAGAAGGTGCTAGAAGAAGACTGTGGGTATGGCTCCCCGAGGTGTTAGCCCAGTGAAACCAGCAGAGACAGATACAGGAAACAGGGCAGCATGTGGTGGTTGGTATATTCCCCACCCCACCTCCACAGAGCACCTTGCCTCCCACTTGTCTCAGCTGCAGAAGTTAAGTAGCAGTTCCCATCCTGACCCTTCCTGTATGGGCCTCTGCAGGCAGCATGTGCAAAAATATAGGGATGGGGAGAAGCACCTCTCGGGTATCACAGTAAGTAACAATAAACCAGTGATGTGTGCCTCCGCCTCTCTCTGGGGGTGAGAGAGCTGTGCATGATACACAGTAAAGGCCAGGTGACTGGAATAATAACAATGTAAAATATTTTTTCTTTATAAACACGTTTCAATGAGGGGAGAGCCTTGAAATCTGGTAGGAGTGGAGGCTTTGTACTCCCACGAAGCCAGCTGTCCTTTATGAGCAGAATGCAAGAGTGAACCAAGGAAATTTCAAAACTCACTCTTTTGGGAAATCATCTTCCTGAGGTCCTTTCTGATGATCAAAGTAAACTGGATTCACCAAAACAGAAATTTAAAAAGCAATTAAAGCCCTGGCTGGTAGCAAAGTGGATAAGGCGCCAGCCTGCAAACCCAAAGGTCGCAGGTTCGATTCCCCAGCCTGGGCACATAACCAGGTTGCAAACCAGGTCTCCAGTCAGGTCTGTGGCTGGAGGCAGGTGAAACGCAACCATATATTGATGTCTCTCTTCCTCTCTGCCTCTCTCCCTTCCCCTCTTTCTAAAAATAATGAAATAAAATCTTTTAAAAAAAAGCAATTAAAACTGTCCACAATCCTTAAACCTGTAGGTGACTGCTGTGTATATTTTAATGTACTCTGTATACATTCACACATGCACATATACGTATACATATATACCAAGACAGGATGTTGGTACATACTATGGTAATAGCTCCAATCTGGATCCTTCCTATAGTGGACTCTACACCTAGCATGGACGTTAGCAGAATAGTGCATATTTTTTCCAACATTCATGTTTCATTTAAGAGTAAGACACAAGCATATTTGTATTATTTGAATGTTTTTAAATGGCCACATAACACTCTCGTGTGTTTCGACTTAACTAGTTCTATTTCATGGAGCACTTAGATTGTTTTCCAATTTTTATTTTCACTCTCAACATTGTTAGTGTGTAACTTTCTGTACCATGACTAAGAGTAAATATCATTAAAAATACCTTAACCAGTTTGAAGATAATCTTGTTTTATTTATATTTCTTTGCTTACTAGGAACATTTTTTTCAAGGTACTTATTCATTTGTATTTCTCCTGTCATGATTTAGCTATTCATGTCCTTATTCAAGTTTACTTATGGAATATTCATCTTATCTTGTTTGTAGTTCAAATTTGTATCTGGTGGCATTCTGCGATTTACCCTATCATTTCATAATTCATTCCTTTTGAACCTAGTAAGACTATTAACCTAACCCTTTGTCATGCTTAGAGAGGTTAATAATTTGTCCAACTTCACACCCCTACTGTGTAGTAAAAACCAGGATTCAAGTTCTGTTCTGACATACCTGCTAGGCTATATACTAAATAGCATTCAAAATAAGGAAGAATGGATATTAAATATACTGTCTGCTTTAAAGTTGAAAATTATAGCAACTATAGATACAGAATTCTGTCTTTGGAATTGAAACTGACACAAGAACCAGTATGTTGTACTAAAGGGAGGCAGTAACAGAGTGCTTAAAGACATCTCCAAAGACTTGGCTCTGAATCCCAGCTACTTTTAATAGATTAATGGTAAACAGATGATATAATCCACATACAGCACTTTCCACAGTGCCTGGCACACACCAATTCTAAGATGTACATTTTAACATCTTTGAAACCAGTGGGCCTCTAACAACCATAGTTTAATTGGCAATATCTATGTTATGGCAACCATGGATGAAATAAGATATTAAGTGCTTAATAAATGTTCAGCTATTACACAAGCTGACCGCTCATTCATTGAGCAAATATTTATTCAGTCTGAACTATGTGTCAGGCACTGTTCCAGGGACTGGGATAGAATAGAAAATACAGCAAAAATTCCTGCTCACATGAAGTTTACCTTCTGGTGGGAAACATACATGAAACACAGATTAAGTGAAATATATAGGGTGTCTGATGGTGATATGTGATTAAAAAAAAAAGCCCTGGCTGGTGTGGCTTCAGTGGATTGGCACCAGCCTGTGGTTCGATTCCCAGTCAGGGCACATAACCAGGTTGCAAGCCAGGCCTTCAGCCAGGTCCTTAGCTGGAGGCAGGCAAAAAGCAACCATCCATTGATGCTTCTCTCCCTTTCTTCCCCCCTCCCTGCCCTTCTCTTTTAAAATAATAAAAGTAAAATCTTAAAAAAAAAAAAAAAAAAAAAAACAGTAAGGGGAATGGAAAGTCCTGGGGATGGGAGTACTATTTATTTTAAATAAGGTAAACAGGGGATGCTCTCTTGGGCAACATTTGAAAAGAGCACTGAATGGGGTAAGAGGGTAAGCCTGATAGCTGCCAGAAGATCTTTCCAAGTAGAAGGCAGAGTGGCCTTAAGGTCTTTAAGGAGTAGCAAGAGGGCCAGTATGGCTGGAGTGGAGTAAGTATAGGATCGCAGATGAGATAGATAGGGAAGCGCTGCAGATTAGGGCTGGAAACTTGATGTGGGTAAGGATTCCTTGAAATCAGTTCACAAAGGCTCTAAATCAGAGCACAGAAACTGCGTATTGGGGTTCAGAACCACCTAGCAAGGATTGTTGCCATGGCCATAGTGCACTTAAAGCCACAGGATGGCTCCGGGAAGGAATGCATTCATTTAGGGAAAATGAGGAGACAGTTCCATTTAGTCTCTTAAACACACTGATGCACAGTCAAAATGAGTCATGGTGCAGAGCAGTTTGAGGGCAGAATGATAATGGTACATGCTCAGAATAATTAGATGAGGATACTCTGAAAAAAGTGACATTCAGGGCTTAAATGTTATTGATGAGGTACAGAACAAACTGGCCTTGGTTTGATCTTTGAAAAGGCATGCTACCACAACATCCATCTGCCCCCTCAAGCGGGCTGGACAAAACTCAAGTTATTTTAAGAATACTGAAACACATTTATAGGGTAACTACATCACACAGGATAGAAGAGTACAGAAGTCCAATTTCTGTAACCATTTAATGTAAGGCATACATTTTTTAAAAAATTGATTGTTTCTTAGAATCCAGGATGCAGTGGTTAAGAGCATGGTTTTTGAAGGCAGGCAGAGCTGGGCTCAAATGTCAGTGTTGTTACTTACTCTGTGTGACTTTGGCTAAGCTAAGTAACCAACTCAAGCCTCAGTTAATACTTTATCTATAAACTGGGAATGAGACTGCCCAACCTCAAGAGTTGCTGTGAGGACTAAATAAAATAATGTGCATAAAGTGCACAGCACTGTAACTGCTCAATAAAACAATAGCTGCCTTTTCTTACTGAAAATGCATTGCATACCAGGTTTTCTTCTGTTCGTTAAGCATAGATCTTGAAACAAAGGGACTGAAATTTACACTGTTATCGAAATACAGATAGTAAAAGCAAAGCGAAAGTAAAACAGTTCTCTTGTACTCTAAATGCAGTTCTAGCAGTCAAGGGTTACACACTGAACTTAAAAAAGTGAACCACTAAACTGACTTTAGATACATGAGCATGCAAAACAAAAATTCACTCCTTTTAAAGATTTTATTTATTTTTAAAGAGAGGGGAAGGGAGGGAGGAAGGAAGGGAGTGAAACACCAATGTGTAAGATGCAGCAATCTGTTACCATTTGCATACCCCCAACTGGGGACCTGGCCCACCACTCAAGCTTATGCCTGACTGGGAATGAGCCAGCAACCCTTGGGTGTGCAGGCCTGGGCTCCATCCACGGAGCCACACCAGCTGAGGCCAGTCTTTATTTGTTCATATTGCGCCACCCTGTAGAAAGAACCACTCTTCTTGCTATCAATAATCGTAAAGTGCTTCTTTCAGAGGCCCTGTGAGGTGCACAGAGTTGTGAAGTATATTCAGTGAATTAGCTGAGGTAATAAAGACAGGCTCTATTGAGATCCTCCTCCTCAGTCCCACAATGCAAGATAAGGCCTTTTTTTCTTAATTAAAAGCCATTAAATGTCTAGTGAGATCCAATGTTTAATTCTTTCTGCCACAAGTGTCCCTTATGTAAAATGGAGTGTTGTCATTTAATCCAATTATATAATCTTTGAGCATGAGGCTGAGTTGAAAAAAATTTGAAGAAATTTTAAAAAATAGCTCCTTCTCTGCCATGCCACATCACTGAGGTATATCTTGCTGAGAATGGCATGTACTTCAACAACGAGTACAGTTCATCAGTGCAGGCAGACATATGCTAAAAGTACACTTACTCAGTTCTTATTATCTGTTACATTTCCAGATTTTATTGAGAATGTTTTCTTGGAATTTTCATAACCACACAGGCCCCCATATTTGAGGTGTCTGAACTAAAGTTTCTGATGTCCTCTTAATGATGGCACTTGGTTAATTTGCAAACCTGTGAGATCATATGGCTCCTATTGACAATGCAAGAAACTAGACTTTGAGGCACCTAAATTACACCAATCAATCCAAGCTCTTAAGTTCAAGCACACAGAATAAAAATGAAGTTATCCACAGTGATATGGATTATATGATCTTTATTACTTTAGAACCCATTGATCTAAAAATCACATGTATCAGATCAAACAGGAGTACCAGAGTAAGCTTTATTTTGCAGGTATTAGTTAGTTCATTCAATTGATATATCCAAAACTTGAGTTAGCAGCAAGCATCGGTTCTTCCAAAGAAGCTTAAGTGAAAACAATTCCTTTTCTTCACGAGCTCCAAGTCCTACTACTGTCTGGTCCACTGTTGTATTGACATAAAAATGAACTCAGTGAGCAAAGCTCATCGAACACTCAGATCACAGATTTGGGGCTTCCTATGTTTAACTGGAGTTAAAGCAGTGTTTGTTTTAACCCTCTGTTAATATTTTGTTTAATCTTAATTTTCAAAGAAGATTAAACATATATTTGGTAATTATCTAAGATAAAGCTATGACACCTAATGAAGATTAGTGACATTAGTCCTACCTTAAAGGTAGAATGATTTTAAATGAACCTATAATTGTGATTGTATTCAAATTTTCAATTCATACATGAGCATACTTAGCAAGGTCACAATCTGATTGAAATAATCTAGGTTCTAGAAAATCATCTCAGAAATATTTAGTGAAATGAAACCATTGTTCTTTATGGTGCCATCACTTTGACCAAATAACAAGCAATTGTTTTCACAGGAGACCAATAAAAAGGAAACATTCTTGATATATACTTAGCAAGTAGGGTAGAGCCTGAATCTGTACATCTTAATTAGAGTGTTCTAAGGGAGGAGTGATTGAGCAATCTTTCTACTCCCATTTGGAATATATGCTTTTGAGATTCACTATAGGTAAGGTAGTAAAGAAAGATGTTGATCAATTTTTTAAATATTCTCTCTCTCTTTTTTTAAAAACAAAATGTTCTAATTCCACTTATTGGCAAAGAATTCTGGCATCAGTTAACAGCAACAATACAGTGGCAAACATCTGCATTGTGCTGAGACATAGATGGGGACTTGATCCTCAGATTTAGTAACAAACTAAGTTAAATTTTAAGCTTAATTTATTGTTCCGTACAACATTTTGAAAGTGAGGGCAGATCTTTGGAAACTATTGTTTTTAGTTATACAGAGATAAAAATATCTTGATAAAATGAACATCTGCCTTATCCCAGTAGCAGGTATGCAAAGCAGCCATTTGGGCCCCAGAGAAATACTGTGCCTCCAAATCAAAGGGCAACTCAACAGCCTAGCCAATCAGATACTGGGATGAGGGGTCTCTAGAACCTTACTCCAAAAGCTAGGGCCAAAAGAGGTGTCTACCAGGATAAAAGTCTATATTGAGATCAATAAATTTACAGAACACTTGGCTAGGCAGCTAACTGGTGACACTTGAGGGCCCACTTGCCTCTAGAGTTGGCTAGCTACTTTGAGAAGCCAATACATTAAAAGTATCAATTAGAGCTTCTTCACATAGGAAATGGGAGAGTGCAGGGGCACACATACTATAGATGTTTGTTTCTTTTTGGTGGAGTATGAATTACTTTCTGAACAAGTTAAGGCTCTAAGAGGGAAAAAAAAAAACATTCTAAATCATAACCCACTCTACATCAACACCTTCCAAAATGCCAACGATTGTACTTCTTCCTTTGTCTTAAATGTCAATTCTGAGATTATCAGTATATTCCAAACTCCAGAAGAAGAAGAAGAAGAAGAAGAAGAAAAAAGACAACCTCATTAAGATATAGTAGTGAAGAAAGCAACCAGACTTTTGTTATTAAACAAGAGTATTGTGAAAATATTCTCTTTCTTTTTTTTAAATAGCAGAAAAACACAGATTTAAATCATCTTGATGAGGAGTTTGAGAAAGGAAGTATTATTATGAGCCAAATTTTATATTTGCCCCAATTAAAATGAATTCATTATTTTCTTGATGTCCTGAAGCAAGTTAGATTCTCTAACAGCTTTGATTTTGCAAATGTCAAAGAAGCCAAATACAAGTAACTGCAACATATAAAATTATAATTCAGTAGAAATACTATCATAATTAGATCCAGAGGCTTAAAATTATTACTTACTAAAAAAATTCTAAACCACATTTTCCTTCCAATTACACTTTAACAAAGAAAAAAACAGAAAAGCAAAGGAAATCAGTTCTAGTACATTTTTTTTTGAAAGTGCTACTCATGCCCAAGCTACCTAGCAATTCACTGAGGTTAGTTAGTCTGCATATCCTAAACAATCAATTGCACAGCATTTCCTGGCTTTTAGTCAATTGAAACATAATTTCTGATAGCAAAAAAACAAGAAGCACTAGATTTAAGTGGCTACACAGACTGATACCCAGTACGACTTTTCCTTCTTCCAATCATATAAGAGATAAAGACAACAATGATAAGGAAGCCCAAGGCCACACCCACTGCAACAGGAATAAGAAAGTTGAGGTCAGAGTCTGCAGAACATTCTTCAGCTGTTAGAAAAGAACAGACAGAAATCAAGGAAAAGAAATTAGTAAGGAATGCAATTAAGCTGAAACAGCATTTTGAAAGTGTACATAGGTTAGTCTTTTAGAACACTGCCCGCATTTTCTTATTTTCTCTATACCCAAAATATTTCTAAGCAATCAGTCCTCTTATAGCTGGCATCAATTCACCTCAAAACACAGCAAATGCCTCAGTACAAAAAGCAGAAGTTAAGGGAAGAACACAAAAAGATGCAAGACAGAAAAGAGCTTGCCTAATATAGGGAAAGTTTATGTTTCTGTAATGGTGCAGGGAAAAAGAATTATTGTCTACACTTAACTCCACTTCCTGAGTATTTTCCCTTTCTTTCTCCTTTGCCACAACTATTATTAGAATATAAATAAGAACTCTGTATGAGTAATAAAACTTAAGTTGAAAAGAACTTAGGATCAAAAAATGAAGCATAACTCCAGCCAGGTCTGTAGCTGGAGGCAGGTGAAAGGCAACCACATATTAATCTCTCTCTCCTTCTCTGCCTCTCTCTAAAAATAAGTAAAATCTTTTAAAAAACTACTCTCAATTTTAAAAAATGCAGTATACAATTTTTCACACAGCCAATAAGTAGCTGTCAGGTTATATCAATATATGGTTCTTTTTAGCTGAGCAGTGGTCTGAGTAACAGAATCCCAAACATTGTAGTCCATTCCACTGGACCGCCAGGAAGACAGTGTGTGCAACGTGTAGATTTTGAGCTCTGGATTCAGACAGAACTGAGTTTGAATCTTGACTCCATAAATTACTAGTTGTAAGATCCTAGGGGGTCAAGTTATTTAAACTGGGCCTCACTTTCCTTATCTGTAAAAGGGAAATAATGATATCTGTATTATAAGGTATTTGAAGATTAAATACAATTGTATTTCTAAGGTACACAATACCTATCAGGTGATCAAGTGTTCCTTTCTGTTTTCCTCCCATGTTTGTGATCCCATTCAAGGAGGTTTAGGTTTTGAAGTAGCAAATACAGATCAATGTAGGAGTGTATCAACATTATTATTGAAAAAGCAAATATTCAGTACTTTAAAAATACTTATATGAAGTTGAGATCATGTGTTATTATCTATTGAAAGTAGTAAGTACAGAAGCTCAAAGTGCCCCATTTTGAGCTCATCATTTCAAGTTTAAATTAATTTTACTATTGAGTGACTATATTTCATTGGGACACTTCTTATAAAAATTCTAATGGTTTTGTTCACATCTAGATATGTCACCTCAGTGACATTACTTTCCTTTTTGTAAAATTATAGGGGTTAGAGTAAATAAACTTCAAGGTCCTTTCCAGTATAAGTCTAATACAATTAACAAAATGTGATATTTGGTATGATTAAGTAATAACTTGCATTTCCCTGTCATTTTTTATTTTCCGCCTGTTGCACTTTAGCCATTCATAAAAAGTTCCTAAGGTTTTGAATATACGAATTTCAGTAATTAAGTTAGCCTATATTGAAAGGATTTACTGGTTTAATGAGTTTTCAGAGTACGAAATAGCTGGGTACCAAAATACTGTAATCAGTGAGTTACAGAAATTCTGAACAAGCTAAGATACACAGCGAATGAATGAAATAATTCTAATGTGAAAGTCTTTCAAATCTATTAAGCTTCCTTCTTATTTTTTACATTCAATTATCTGCACTGCACTTATAACAAGGAATATGCTTCAATAGGAGCTGATTATCTAGCTCATTTTAATAATGCTAACAGCTTCTCTCTACCCCCGCTCCCATCTATGCTCTGCCTTACAGGGACCATCTTGAAAAAGCGACAAGCCTAGTTGCTATGCTTCACTGCATCCCTTCTGAGACTGCTGTTAACTTAGATTTCATAAGTACCAGTCTGATGACAACACTAAATAGATTTTAATGCTCTAGAGAGCAACAAGATGAGGTAAAGAAACACAAGACAATCTGTCCTAATTAGTTCATAGAATATTTCTATATTTCAATGCTAATTAGGCATCCAAAGACAAGAATAACAAAAGAAAAAAAAAATAAGGCAAGTGGTTAAAGATGCTTGAATCTTTTCTGTCTCTATTGGTGAAAAAAAGAAACAAACAAACAAAAAAAAAACCTAATTCTGGCTTTAGCCAGGTGACTGTGTTGGTTGGTTATGGTAAAGGTTATGTGTTCAATTCCCAATCAGGACACATACCTAGGTTGTGGGTTCTATCCCTGGAGTGGCACCTATGAGAGGCAACTAACTGATTCATTCTCTCTCATTTTCTCTCTCTCATTCTCTCTCTCTCTCTCTCTCTCTCTCTCTCTCTCTCTCTCTCTCTCTCTCTCATATAAGTTAACATATCCTCAGGTGAGGATTTTAAAATTCTAACTCTGAAGCCACTTTAAGTTCTATTGTGGCCCT
The DNA here is from genome assembly GCA_004026585.1 of Noctilio leporinus. Classification (NCBI taxonomy): domain Eukaryota; kingdom Metazoa; phylum Chordata; class Mammalia; order Chiroptera; family Noctilionidae; genus Noctilio; species Noctilio leporinus. Next base: position 68,885 of record PVIW01004511.1, read on the forward strand.
CTGGCTCTAGTATTTCCTAGGGGTAAAAATCACAAGCATGAAGCATGAGATGCTGCCTTCATCCTTAGCTTGAACTCAAAGAAATCAACAAAATCTCCCATAACCTAAACAAATGTTGGTAGTCCTGAGGACATTCAACTGAAAACCAAGTTTGAGTATATTTGATGGGCATTTATGCCACATCAGTATTACAAACTATATGCCAAGGCACTGTGAGGAGCTTAAAGCAGTATGCTTCTTATACACTGAAACAGAATGCCAGTAGTGAAATAGTATTTATTAATTCTATTAAGAGACAGCTATATATTTTATTTTTATAATGGTCATGTTAATAAATTTAACATATCTTAGATTAGGTTCAAAATTTGGCCAAGAGAAAACCTTAAAACACTGCACACCAATGTTCTTTTTACCAAGTTTGTCTTTAGGCCAAACTTGTTAAAGACAACACTGTTTAAGTTGATCAAAGAGAAGAGTCTTTGGTTAATATTTATCTAAAACGCTAGCGCTGATTTAAGAATCAATTTCAACAAATCAATCTTATGGAGCAAAGTGTTTCAAAATTAAGAGGCAAGAAAATCTTGTTATGTGCATGTGTTTTAATATAATCAATCAGATTGCAGGTTCTAAAATTGCTCATATCCAGTGTGATGGCGCTTGAGACCAATACAGTAAGCCAGCAACACTAGAATAAGTACTCCTGCCAACGCTGCTCCCACCGCTATGGGCACAAGGAAGTTGTCGTCATCTGCACTGCAGTCTTGAGCTGGATGTGGAGAAAGGACAATTGAGAAAAGAAACAGTGACAAAATTTCAAATCTGTAAAATTTAAGTTAAAATCAGCACTTCCCAACACATATTCGTTTTTAACACCGAAGTAACAAGTCAACGGCATTCATTACCAGCAAATGAGACGTTTCACAAATGTGATTTTCCAAATAACCAAATCATAACACTTTTAAGTACCCTTCCCAATGCAGTCATTTTGGAAGAAAGATATATCAACTGATCACATACTTCCCAGATTTCAACAGAAGATAATGAATAAATAATAATTAGCCTTCCCTTGATGATCAGCCTGTGAGCTTTCAGAGCTGTTATGATGTTGATGAACCACAGTGGAACACTGCAGTTTGTGACGTATAATGAAATTAACCAAGTGAACAACTGTACTACGCAGACCTAAGAATTCAATGCATAGCAATCTGAGGTTATTTAGTAGTGGGGAAAGATTTAAACTGTCCCTGATGGTATAACTGTTTGCCTCAAGATGTTCAATCCAGTGTGAGACAAGAAAATCAGCAGTTATTATTTCAAAATGGCTATGATAGGAACAGGTAATGGAACTGTTTCAGAGGGACACTCAACTCAGCCTTGTAACACAAGGCATACTTTAGAAGTGACTTTTGCAACAGCATGGTTGGAACTAGAGAGTATTATGCTTAGTGAAATAGGCCAGGTGGCAAGAGACAAATACCATATGATCTCACTTTATACAGGAAACTAATGAACAAAACAAACAGATGAGCATCATAGAACCAGAGACATGGAAGCAAAGAACAGACTGACAGTGATTAGGGTAGGGGAAGGGAAGAGGGATGAAAGAAAGGGAGGGTTTAGTCAAGGAACTAGTGTGAATGACCCATGGACATGGACATGGACAATGAGGTGGGACTGACTTTGGGAGCAGGGATGGAGTGGGTGGGGCAGGGGAGAACAATGCGGGGTAGGAATAAATATAATATACAACAACAATAAATTAATTTTAAAAAAGAGATGGGCGCCAGCCTGCAAACCCAAACGTCGCTGGTTCGATTCCCAGCCAGAGCACATAACCAGGTTGCAAGCCAGGTCTCCAGCCAGGTCTGTAGCTGGAGGCAGGTGAAAGGCAACCATATGTGGATGTTTCTCTCCCTTTCTTCTTCCCTCCCTGCCCTTCTCTCTGAAAATAATAGAATCTTTAAAAAAATAAAAAATAAAAGAAGTGAAACTGGAGCTGTGTTTTTAAAGATTAATAGAATTAACCATGGGTAGAGGGTATTTTAGGTACAGGGAATAGCACAGGCAAAAGTAAGGAAGGTTAAAAAAAAAAAACCACAGCACTTCAGGGGAAATGCAAGAAGTTTGGCATAGGTAGAACATTGGATCAAGAGGTACTCTTGGCAGGAGAAGTAGCTCACAAAGGTACTCCATGCTGTGGGTAGTTAGGCCTTATACTGAAAGCACCCTCCCCCGCCGCCCCCCCAAAAAAAGTGCAGCAGGACTTTAAGCAGGATACTTGTTTCAGCGTTATGGCACATAGAAAGTGCACCTCTATTGCTAGAGTCCAGATGTCCAATAATATGGTCCCGAACTGGGTTAACAAAGTGCAAATGCATAAGGGACAGGCTACAGATACAATTAGAAGGCAGAATTGACCTAATGATGTTAGGGGTGTGGTAGAAGATACTTGAATGGTTTCTAATTCTACACATAGCTTAGGTGACTATGTAGATGCTGGTTCCAGTTCACGATGAGAGGGACTACAAGAGGAAGAATACATGCCTTTCAGTTTTGTTTGTAGTTATTCCATGTTTTTGTATTTAAAAAAATGTATGTATATGGGAGGTGGGGTTGGAAGAAGGGCATATTACATTTTAGATCTGCTGAGCTTATGATACTTGTCTCCAAACCAAGTGGTTGATGGACCTAAGTGGTAGTTAAAACCATAAAGACATTTCTCAGTGATGACAAGTAATAAAAAAAGAGGACCAGAGGCAAAACCCTTGGGAACACCAATATTTGAAGGATATAAGAGCAGGAAAAAGATGTAGAAAAGGCAGGTAGAAAATAGTGTCAATGAACAAAACAGTTTCAAGTAGTGTGGGAGACTAGTATAAAATTAACAGAGCCCAGGCTGGTGTGGCTCAGTGGAATGAATACAGAATTATGAACTGAAAGGTCACAGTTCAATTCCCAGTCAGGGCACATACCTCCGTTGCAGGCCAGGTCCCCTATTGGGGGCATGCGAGAAGCAACCAATGGATATACCTCTCACACATTGATGTTTCTCTCCATTTCTCCCTTTCTTCCCTTCTCCGTAAAAATAAATAAAACCTCTTTTAAATTAAAAATATATATATTAGAGGAATCTCAGAAATGCCCACTGGGACTAGCAATATGAAGGGTTGGGGCTGAGTGAAATTGCCGCAGGTTTAAGAGTGAACGGTAGCTGGAGGCAGGTGAAAGGCAACCATACATTGATGTTTCTCTCCCTCTCTGCCTCTCTCCCTTCACTCTCTCTGAAAATAATTATTTAAAAAAAAGAGTGAATGGAAAGTGATTGGTCAGAAATAAAGAACGGGATGGGGAACAAACCTACAACACTCATTTCAAGGAGTTTAGAAGAACAGAGGACAGTAAGGAGGTAATTTTAAAGATGGCATGGGTTGAGAAAGGATATCTTAAAGGCAAAAGAGACTTAAATATGTGTTTAGGATGAGGGAAAGCCATTAGCATTTGACAGGCTGGAGATGCTGAATGGTACAAGGTTTCCTAAGAGGTAGCAGAAATGGGATTCCAGAAGCATTGACCAGGAAAAGAAAACCTACTGAGACTGGAGAGGAGGAAGGAAGGAATAGTGTAGGTGGAGATACATTTACAAAAATGGAAAGAAGGCTAGGGTGTTGAATCACCATTTCTCACTACTTTTCCATTTTCTTGACTCTTAATTGCTCTAGTTCTCCTAGCTTGCAATCTATTAGGGCTGGATAAATCAGATATTTAGCTTACTAGAATTTGGGTCAAAAATTAAGAATGAACAGGCTGCAACGTAATTCTGTGTTTGCATTTAAGAAATGTGCCAGGACTTTATGACATCAACTGTGGCTGCCAGCTTAATGATATTGTTTACTTGCTTCTTGGTTCTGTTAAAAATCCAGATAGCTGAGGTTGACAGATGTGACTTGTGAATATATGATGTTTGTTAAGAGTACCCAGTTAGCCTCCCCTTTCAATTTTCCAAATTATCACCCAGCATATAAACTATTACATGACATACCATATAGTATTATGCCTTGGATTTAATATAACTTAGGTTTTTGAAAAATTCATTAAATTAATTTTTAATTCTGGCAATGGATTCACAGTCATCTTTCCCAAATTGGGTATTTAACCTAGTACTGAAACAACTTTCATAAATACTACTAATAAGGCTTTCATGTAAGACAAATATTCCCAGAGTAGATCAAAAAGGCAATTCCACTAGTACAAAGATCTTTCTTGATGCTGTCACTTATTTCAAATGCTCTCAATTAGCATGTGAAGTACTAATTTATAACAACTAATGATTTTATGCCTTCAACCTTTAAGGATTCTTTAAGTAATGGAAAGATATTTTGGTAAAACAGTAATTTTAATAAGCTCACATCCTGAAGAAAATATCACTTATTAAGTCATTTTGATCTGATCTATTTGCCTAATGTACACTTGAGACCATATTGAAACTATTTTTGGGGAAAGGCAAAGTATATTTGTGGGAGAGCTCAATAGTTGCAGAAGCAGTGAAAAATTTTAAAGATAAAAAATTCACAACCATTGCAATTTCAACAAAAAGTTTCTTGTAGATAAAAATACTATTATCTTCAAAGTTCTGTTAGCTCAGAAATCTTTCAAATACAATATTCAGTATGAGTTGGAAAGCTGAGGTATACATTTTAACAAAATGTAAAACAAAAACTTCAAAAAAAAACAATTGCGTAAAGTGTCTCTTTGGAAAACTCGGTGTTAGGAATCACATTCTTGCATGACATCTCTTTTATTATATGCCTTTTAGATCTATAACCAAACTGAAGTATACCTATCACATGAAGCTGAAAAGAGACTTGAAGCAATTCAGTATCATCTCTATACTACTTTCAAAAACAAAATATGTAAATTATTGATACAGAAAGTCAGACACCAGGGTAAAAGGAGATGGAAGGGAGAGAGGTGACCCTAAGCCAATTTAACATTATCTACCTAAACAGAGATGAAATGCTATAATCTTAAAAACAGCTGAGTCTTATAAGAATTCCTCCTAAAAAAGTAAAAGAAACTTAAGATGGTGCATTTTAAACTGTATATAAAGTATGTTCTTGATACATTAACAAGAAGCTTCTTATCAAATTCCTTCTAAATATACTCAAATCTTCACTTAAATGGAAAACTACTATTCAAAAGAGAAAAAAAATTGAGTAACAGGATTTTAAAGCCCTCAGCTCCAACAGACCCCAGAAATCAAGCAGCTTTTGGCCAGTCACATGGTAGCTAATAGCAAAGGTGAGAGCTGTGATGATTAACTGGCAGTCATATGGTTTAACTTGGGAATCCAGAGAAGAGTTATGAGCCATACTGCTGTATGTGTATGTGTGTGCACGTGTGTGTGTGTGTGAGAGAGATATACTAAGGTTCAAGTATATTAAGGTATCTGAGAGAGATTGCACACAATCCTATTTTGTTATTTTGATATCCAAGCTATCCGATAATAGCTTGGATTGTAATGGCTGCAAGGTAGAGCTGCTATGTATAGACATTAAATATCAGCACCATCTTAGGAGTTGAGAAAAGTGCAAACAATATACTCTCACACTTACTATGAAATAAATATTGATCACTAGTTCCCCAATTGGCTACACAACAGATTCAGCTGGGGAGTTTACAAATAGATACATGCGTACACACACACACACACACCTGACCCCAGACCTGCTAAATTAAACCCTCTAGGAATGAAGCCTAGAATCTGAATTTTTCTAACACTTCCCGGGTGATTCTTTTTCTGTAGCCAGCCCAGTATCAATGGAGACCCATGTATGTGACCACTCTTCCAGATACTAATAATGCAACAGAACATTTTAGAGACAATTTAGTTCTACTTCTAAGCATTTGTAAAGTTTTTTCTTTTGCAATAAATTGCCATTATGTGGCATACAAAATCTTGACTTTAACCAACAGGAAAAAATGTGAGCAAATTTCCTTAAGAAATAAAATAATCTTTATTGTTTGTTTTAAAAGCAATATATTGAGCAAATGGACAAGCAAATATCTAAAGAGAAACACCATACATCAACTAGTGGCTTAAACATTTGAGAAAAAACATAAGAAGTATTTACATGGACCAGTTTCTTTATACAAATGATAAAACATGAAAAACACCCAGAACCGTATAAAGCATTAGACCATCAAGATGTAAACCCAGTAAAGCAAATGAAACTACAAAAGGTACAAAGAACAGGTGGCTATAGGAAATAATAATGACAATAACCATATATAAACTGGGCCATGTAAAATACAAAAAAATTCACTTAAGTCAGGTTTTTCTAGAAAATAGTGCAAGTTAGAGGTATTTTAATATGAATCAGATATATAATTAAATGTAGAAACTTTTAGAAACATTATCAGCATTAAGCCACTGCCACCCACTTGTGCTTCTAATTTCTATGTTTTTTGTTGTTTTTTTTTTTAAAAAAAGCTGCTTTGTTTTGACTCATGAGAAACAGCTACGGCTTACATTCTTATAAGCATTATCCACTCTCCTAAGGTTAACAATCTTACGCTAAGATAGAATTACAATAAAAATTAAATTTTAAAAATTAGACTTATATTTAGTCTGTAAGTGCTTAAAAGCTGGCAACTCAGCTCAATGTAGCTTTAAGACTGGGGGAATGGGGGTGGGGAGAAAGAAAGAAAGATAGGGGCCAATGAGGAATCTGATTCCGAGCCAGCAAGACTTTCAGGCTACTCTAAACAGAGCAAATTTAAGTGCGGGAAGATATTTAGCACTCCAACGTAACTCGAAAGATGCAGACATACACGTGCTAACATGCAAGTGCTTGTGTGTGTGTGTGTGTGTGTGTGTGTGTAGCTAGACTACCAAATTAAATTCAACATCAAAAATATTTTGGAATCCAGACTTTCATTTTCTAGTGAATGGGGGTATACATAATTTCCCATCAAAAAACAAAACAAAACAAAACACAACAAAACAAAAAAAACCTCAGGCACCTTTGGTAGATGGCTGTAATATTAACAATTTCTAAATATTTGCTCAGTAATTCTAATTAAAAAACCTTAGAAACAGCAAGAAATACTTGATATGTTAACTATGAAGCTGAAATGCTTTTCTTTCTCATATAAACATTAGGTGATGTACAGTAAATGGACAATTGGTGCATATCCCCAGAGGATAAAACTGAACACAAATACATGAATTAATAATGATTCTATCATAATGAACAATAATAATGTAAGTTTTGATTAGCGCAGAACCATTTAAATGGGAAAGCCAAATTAGTAAATGTAGCAATCAATGTGAGCTGGAAACAAAGAACAACTCTTTAATGGAGAAGATGGAGGCTTTTGGGTTAGGTGCAAATTACTTTGAGGCTTTTGGGTTAGGTGCAAATTACTTTAATTGGAAGTGCTTTTCTTTATCTAGATTCTAGGACATACTGGCATTTCTTCTTTAAGGAAAAGAAAAGACAAGAATGGAATAAAACATATTATTGCCACCAAGGATCCCGGAAGTCTAAAGAGAAGTCTACACGAACTTCAGCACTACAGGTAGAGGCCAATTTATGGATACAAAGGACTCTTAATGCCCAAAATTGGCACTGCCTAGCAATGATCTCTAAAGCACCTGGAAAATGGATTGAAATGCCCAGCTGGAATAGTCTTGCATCTTGCAATTTAAAGGATTGCAATATCCAGTTCTTTAAGAAGGATTTGATAATAAGCTTAACACCTATTCTAAAATTTAAAAAGCTTTTGTAACTTTTGTCATTACAGCCGCATTAAATACAAATGTATTCAAAAAGCATAAGAAAGCGGTCATTGATAAAAACAAACAGTACTAGACTCTTCAAAACTGGTATAGCTCTCATAGGTCAAATATGCAGCAATATCAAAGCAGCTAAGTTAACCTGCAAAATCACAGAAAAAAAAATGCAAAAGGAGCAAGTACAAATCCACTGTAGAATGTATTGTCTCGATTTGACCACATGCAAGAAAACAAATCTCTTTTTTTTAAAATTGTTTTTCCTAAACCGTGTATTTCTAGTCAGAATATCTAAAGTAAAAACACTGAAATATTAATTCAAGCCAATAAAATAGAACCTATAATCCAGGTAATTTTGCATATATCTTTGCCTGTAGAAATAGCAGATTTAAATCCCTTGGTTGGGGAAACCAAATTCATGTGACCAATTTGTAGTTTGCAATTTTGAAGTGTTTATATTTTTTTCAGTACAAATTCCCCCATACCACAGGTTCTACAATCAAATATACCTTAAATTTAATTGCATGTTGGAACTTATACTTGCTTTATTATTTTGGAACAGAGATCACATATGGATTAGTATTACAGAGTCTGATATCCAGCATAACTTTTTCTTCTGCCAATTAGGTAAGCAATCACTATAACGATAATCAAGCCTGAAAGACCAGCACCAACTACAATTGGTATTAGAATGCTGTCATCATCCAGCGAACACTCCTGGGCTGTAGGTGAGAGAAAGTGTGTAACAAATAATGAGTATAATCAAAAAAGAATGTCCAAAAGTCAAAGATGTTGATTCAAAAATCAGAAATGCTCTTATACGTTCAACTTTAAGTAATCTGTGAGACAGGTATATTTTAAAGATAAAGCTACAGAAAACTATAGTTGATCTAGAATTAAAATCCTAAAACTTATTTGTCCTTTCATTCATGTATGTTCACATAAGTACATATATACTCATATCTATGAGTAAATACATGTTTGAATGTGTTTATTTACATTCAAAGTACTTTCCAAAACAGGAATATTACTTTATCAAAAATCAAGAAAGCTAATCTAGCTCATTTTACATAGCCAGGTAAGCCTCTTAGTGGTAGAGTGAATGTTTTTTGGGAGACTGGGATCAGATCAGGAAGGCCCAGGCTGGTTCTAGAAGCCTTTAGAATAGAGACTGACAAGCTATAGCCCATGAGTCACATGTGGCCCAAGAGCTAAAAATGGCTTTTAAACATTTATAAAAGGTTGAAAAGAAAGAATAGTATTTTGAGAAATGAGAATTATATGAAATTCAAATGTCAATATCTACAAATAAAGTTTCATTGGGACACAGCCACACTCATTTGTTTATTGTCAATGGCTGTTTTCGTGCTACAATAGCAGAGCTGAATAGTTGCGACAGAGACCATATGGCCTTCAAACCTAAAACATTTACTGTCTGGGTCTTTACAGAAAAGTATACAGATCCCCGACATACATAGAGTACATGAGGTTAGTGGCTGCAAATGTTTACATTTATCAATCTGGTCAGGACTGGCAGTCCACAGGGGCTAATTTTTCTATTTCTAGGAAGTAGTGTGATCCAGTAAAATCCAATCAACACTCTTACATTATGCAGGTCTATTTCCTCCTCCTATATAGTCAAGTATTCCCAATGCATTGTTTTTATAAGTTCCCACAATCAAGAGCCTAACCCCACAAATCGACTATACATTCATTATCAGTAGAGGGGTTGGCAAAATTAGGTTTACAATTGTTCATACAGAAAAATGGAAATTAGCCCTGGCTGGTAGCACAGTGGATAAGGCACTGGCCTGTGAACCCAAAGGTCACTGGTTCGATTCCCAGCCACACCTCCAGCCAGGTCCCCAGCTGGAGGAAGGTGAAAGGCAACCATACACTGATGTCTCTCTCCCTCTCTGCATTTCCCCTTTCCCCTCTCTCTAAAAATAATAAATTTTTAAAAAGAATAAAAATTAATAAACTCTGTGTTTTGTGTACTCAACTATAAACCTACTTTTGCACACCCCTTATTAAATGTTTATTAAATGTTGCATATTGAGTGACATTTTAAATTCTACATACGTAAAAACCAAAGTTTCAAATTAGAAAAAGAACAGAGCTCATTTCTAATTAGAGCTGACTAGATATTCAGGCTTAAGCTGATATTACACTGCAAATAATTTTAAATTCTAAACACAAACCTGGACCTAAAATTAAGGTAATAATGTAGAGAAGCTAGATAAAGAATCAACAAGAAAATGATTAAAGGATCAAAATAATTGAAGTAAAAAAAAAAAGACATAAAGGAAAATGAGTTTTTTGAAAAAGTTTTCACACATAGATAGATAAGTCTTTCATGTTACAAGAATGGTAGGGTAAAGAACCCATTTTATTTTGACCTAACCAAGTAAGGCTAGGAATTCAGCACTACTGCTAAAGTAGTTGAATGGCTCAAAGCATATTTACTTTTAAACACAGCTTCTACATTTCCTTCTACACCATGGAATTAATGTTAAAAATTCTGTGGATGTAGATGACTGGAATAGCTGTGCTCAGCAGAACTGCAATCCACAAACCCCCAATTTTAAGTAAATGGTTTAAGAGGACAAGTCGCTTAGGGAATTTTTTGTACTTTCTTTCCTTTGTGCAAATTTTAATCTTGCAAGGCCAAATGCATCTTTAAAATATTCATTTAAATACACCGTAATAAGCCCTTCACAAAGGTTTCATTAAAAATCTGAGAAACACCATCATTAGGACCAAGTGGATCTTCAAAGAGGTACATTCATGCTGGCACATGCTTTTAAAACTCTCCAGATCATTTTGGCTGGCCAAAACATAGTTCATGGCATTTGAGGCTTTGGTACCACAATCTTTTGTCTCATCAAAATATGATTGAACAGCTTTTATTCAAGTATGAAAATATTTCCAGCCAGAAGATGGCCCCATGGCAGATGCAGGATGCTCACAGTTGCTGCTTCTAAGTGCCATCCTTCCCACAAACTAAAACCTGTGGGGGGCACTCCTACCTTTAGTAAAGCTCACTTAAAGCCTCTATCAGTTTTTAGTTTTAAAGAACTTTCTTGCAAGCCCTGGCTGGTGGCACAGTGGATATGGTGCCGGCCTGTGAACCCAAAGGTCACTGGTTCGATTCCCAGCCAGGGCACATAACCAGGTTACAAGCCAGGTCTCCAGCCAGGTCTGTGGCTGGAGGCAGGTGAAAGGCAACCATACATGGATGTCTCTCTCCCTCTATCCCTTCTCCTCTCTCTAAAAAAAATTAAAAATAAATAAAATCTTTAAAAAAAAAAAAACTTTGTTGCAAAGGTTTTCAGATCACAAAATATCTACTTTGAGCAAAATGATAGGCTAAATATAGAGTGACACAGCTTGCTCAAGGCTTTGAGAACTTTTCAGCAGAGTTGAGGTGAATTCATATTTTTCTATTTCAATGCTTAAGTTTCCATCACTCAAAAGAAAAGTTGACATAAGACCATCAATTATTAATAAAACTTGCTTCTTACCTGTAGAATACTTTCCTTCTATTACATGGAAAGGCTGAACCCTTAGTTCAAAGGTATTTATCTGAAAAGCTTCAGACACTGAAACCGTCTGCTCTTTCCGGCACATGTAAGAACTTCCCAGAGGGGCATCCCAGTAGCTAAGATTGTTATTTGCAATGCTGAAAACTTTAAAAGAAAAAAAATATGTTAGTCACTTCTTGTCCTATCAACATGAAAAGTGGGGCTGTCCTCAGGATATTTAAGTGAAGTATAATCTTGGGTTACAAGGTCTACCCACAAAAAGCAATTCTTTCAATCACTAGGTTCCTAATCTTTCCTTTCTTCCCTCTTTTTAAAATTTAAGTGTACCATGGACATGGACAATAAGTGGGATTGACTTAGGTGGGGAGTGGGTGGGTGGGGAAGCGGACAGAGGGGAGTAAAAAGGGGATAAATGTAATACGACAATAAAATAAATAAATAAAATAAAATTTAAGTATAGTCGGTACACGATAACGATACTGTATTTGTTATATTAGTTTCACATGTACAAGATACTGAGTCAACATTTCTATCCCTTACAATTCGACTACTAATCCTAGTCATCATCTGTCATTGCTCCCTATCTTTCTATAGATATTTCTACAGTCTAAAAATTGGTCACATTGTAACTATTATCCACTATGGTTTGAAAATATAGGATACTGCAAAAGATAGAATACTACAGTTCTAAGTTGCTGATTTTAAGCTGCAGTCAAGGTATGATTTTCACATGGAGTCTTCTGCACCATTAAATCTAAGGCACTATTTGGTAACAAGACAATTACGATTTCTATTCCTTCAGTGTAACCCAAACTCTTTTCCCCCAACGCCAATCCTGTACTTACCAGATCCATTAACCAAATACATGCTGACATTCACTTCCTTCAAATAGAATCGGTTTTCATTTTTCTGTTTAAAAAAACAGTTTGCAGTTAATCAATAGATCACAACTGTCTACAGGTACAGCTACTAGCTATAGAAGTAAAGCAATCTAATACTATTACCCAAAAGATAAAACTATGGATTGAACCTGGTCAGTAGAATAAAAAATTGTAACTAAGTGAAGAGAACTCAAAATGGGCAGGAATCCCTTCCCTCTGCATTTTGTTTCCAGTTTTTGGATCAGAGGTGTAGTCACATGGTTTTTAGATGCTCCACAATCCCTTCCTTCCATTTTATTCCCCCTGTTACTTGCTAAGCCCTCACTACCTCTAGCCTGGATAACAACAGCATCTTAACTGGAGCTCCCCTGCCTTTCAGCCTCACCAGATCAATCTTTTCTTCACTGCTATTATTTTTCTGAAGCACTCATCTGATCAGTCGGTCATTCCAATTATGTCAGTGCTTGGTATGTACAAAGTAGTGTATTGAAGTGCTCCAGGGAGCTAGCAAAATGAACCAAACTTGAATCCTGCCTCCATGTTTGCAATCTGCCAGGGAAAATAAATGCGTAGTTCCTCATTATCCAGTTTCACTTTTTGTGGTTTTTGCTTTCCATGGTTTCACTTGTTTGCAGTCAACCATGGTACAAAAATATTAAACGGAAAATTCCAGATATTTGGAAAGACCGAGAGAGTAAGAGAGAGATACCACATTCATGTAACTTGTATTACAGTATATTATTCCAGGTGTTCTTTTTTATTCTTCATTGTTGTTAATCTCTTACTATGACCAATTTATAAATTAAATTTATCATAAGCATGTATATATAGGGAAAAACATAGTCTGTATGGGGTTGGGTACAATTTGTGGTTTCAGGCATTACCCTGGAGGTCCTGGAATGTTCTAGTGGGTCTTGAAATTTAATATTAATTCACCAGTCATGTATATACTATGACAGAAAAATGAGTTGAATGTTAGAAGAGGGAAGTTTTTTTGTAAACCTTTCTAAAATATAATTAACTATAATCTTCCATTACTTGGCATACATCCCATAGCGGAAAAGATTTCTGACTCAAGAAACCAAATCAGATATAAAAAAAATTAACAGACCTAACTTTAAATATATTGAATATATACGTACTGTAAATAAATAACCACATTACAAAAAGAAAGTGATAAGTTATGAAAATTTTAAGGAAAGAAATTACTTTAAACTAGAGGAGGAGCAAAAGTAATGCAAGCTTAGGGAGGGGCCATTTGAATCGGGTAGAAATCAAGCAGGAAAGGTTATTCAAGAAGGAAACAGCGTGAGTAGAGGTAGAAGATAAGTGTAATCACAAGTACTTCTTATACTAGCATCTGAGGATTTACCAAGTGGCAGGCACTGTTCTCAAAACTTTACATATAAAGCTTCATTGAATAATTACAACACCTCATTTTGAGATATGGTAATCAAAATGAGGAGTTGTTAAGTAACTTCCCCAGAGGCTATGTTGTTAGTAGTCAGCGAGCTGGGATTTTCACCAAGGAAGTCTGGCTGCAGAGCCTATTTGCTGGTTATTACCATGCTCTCATCCCTGCTGAGGCCAACATGAGATTCATGAAGAGGGGACAAAGCAAACAAAGCTGGATATGTAAGATACATTGCACAGCCGGCGGGAAGGGTGGGGGTGGGGGAGGCTAGAAGTACCCTGCCAGGAAATTTAGATGTTATCCTTGCTGGCAAAACAGAACTGCTGAAGGTTTCTGTCTGGACGGGCTGCGCTTCAAGAAGATTAAACTGATTACAGAACATTGAGGGAGGGGAGGAAGAGGAGGCTGCATAGTCCAGGTAAGAGGTAATGCAGGCTGGAATCAGGGCAAAGGCAGTGAGGAATGAAAACAAGAGGATAGGCCCAAAGAAATGTCAGAAGGAAGCATAAAGGAATACTTGACCACCTTATCACACAGCCCCTTTGTTTAGGCTATGTCTCGGCTCAACATTCAAGGCTCTCCACAATTTGCCCCAACTACTTTTCCATATTCCTCTTTCACTAAACATGTTACATGCCTCATTTTCCGGGCTGGTCTTGGTTATATTCTTTTATCCAGGAATAACCTGTATATTTGTACTTCCCTTATGTACAAATCTGACCCATCCTGAAGGTCCAGCTCAAATGTCATCTCATTAAACCTTCCTAACCTACCTCTAGCCAGTGTTAACCACTTCCTCTCCTCTATACTCCTTTGTATCCCTGTGGTCTAGCACTCACCCCACTTTGTATGTACCTTCTACAGAGCACAGAATCAAGTTCAAAAGCCTTAGCATGACATTCAAGGCCTTCCACAAAAATGGAAATTATTTGTCCATTTCTATCCTTACCATCTAACTGTGGTCACCTTAAGAATACAGGCCTTCCTTGTATCCCACCATAGCATCCAGCCCCTAAAGTACTCGAATTCAATAAATTCTCCTTAGGAAGCATCTATTGTGGCAGGGTTGAGGGTGAGACAGGCCCCCTGAACTTTGGTGACATTACAGGTGTTCCCTGAGTTTTCAAAGTGTCTGCAGCATGGTTAAAATATCATTATCTTGGATTGCATTTTAAAATAGTCTGCCCTGGCTGGTATGGCTCAGTAGATTGAGTGCTGACCTGTGAACCAAAGGGTTGCTAGTTCGATTCCCAGGCAGGACACATGCCAATTGGGGATGTGAGAGAGGCAACCACACATTGGTGTTTCTCTCCCTTTCCCTCTCTATTTCTCCCTTCCTTCCCCTCTCTCTGAAAATAAATAAATAAAACCTTTAAAATCATCTGCTGGGCAAATTAAATGTTGTCATTATCAAATATTTCCCCATGAGGGTCAGAAGAGACCATCGTCCTTTTAGTATCTTACCATAGCTAGAAAGGTCGAACTCAATCATTTGAAAGGGAATAAATCTAAAATATTACTTTCCTCACTCTTATTTACTATAATATAATCACCATGCAATAACAGCAGCGGAGGCATGCTGTTACCACATTGAAAAGGACAAGCATAACTAGATGGTTTGAATAGTAAAGTAAATCACTGGTCATATATGTACTATATCAGAAGAATAATTTGAATGTGAGAAAAAGGAAGATTTTTGTAAGCCTTCCTAAAATACAATTGTCTAATATAATCCTCAATTCTTGGCATATAGTCCATGGAGGAAAAAGGCTTTAGACTCAGGAAACCTACTTCAGATATGAAGAAACAACAGACCTAACCTTTTCTATATCAGATGTTAAGTCTATTTCCCCATCCCTCAGATACACTATGTGATTTAAGAGCAGAACTGTTTTCCACCCACGAATACAATAACTTAGTTTGAGAGCTATTGGTGGTTCAACATTTTCCATCACCAATAACTATCTCCTCTTTTCCATTCCCATGTGCTATAGCATGTGTGTTTATATATGCATGTGCACACATGTACACCTCAAAAATGTGGGGATAATAATTGCTTCTGAGAAGGTGAAAATAAAGGTTCCCAATGATTCATTTATATTAGCAAGAAGTAGAGAATGTATGCTTAACCCGGAACTTTCTGTTTAAGATTCAACCCTTGATACAGCATGAATAACAAACATGTGAATGCTGCCATTATAAGCTGTCCTGCATGCAAAGTACTTAGACAGAGCCTTGTACATACCAAGTATTCACTAAATGTTAGCTGTTATTATCGATACTGTTACAAATAATATAGCCTCCAGAAAGCCTAAAATATTATAGCAGACAAGAGTTGTCTAACAAATAATAGAAAAACATATTATGGATATTTATCTTTTATGTATTTAATATGTGTGCATACATACATATATGTGTATACACACACACACACACACTTTATATATACGGAGAGATCAGAAGGTTTTTTTTGATGTGGGCTAATTTTTGCTCCCACCCTAACAGCAGAATAGCCACAACTGGTGAACATTAATATGAGCCCACAGCCCACAGCCCACAGCGGTGACCCTGAGGGATTAACAGAAATCAATCGACTACACTCTATAATTAAGTAGTGTTGAAATGGATAATAGAGCTACCTATCCCCCCAACAAACAGTACCCTATTTATACTTTCAAACGTGGTTCTAAGAGAATGAACCTAATTTTAGAAAATCTGTTACTCACCACAGCAAAGACAAAGTCAAGATACTTAATGTTGCTGCTGTTCAGCCTAAGTATAGCTGTTTGAGAATGGCAGCTGCCAGAGAAGCCAGTTGTATTGGGGTTGATGTTAATAATTGAAGCAACCTTTACGGAAAGAAGGGAAAGGGTACAAATTAACCATAAATGTCAACAACAAAACCTTATACTCTAATAGACCAACTTTAGTCGGGGGGGTGGGGGGGAACCTTTTGTCTCAGTTCTTAGGTTTATGGTGTCTTACTTTCAAACAAAGTTGGCATTGGCCCTCAAGCCATGACTCAGATGACTTAAAAAAAAAACAACAACAACAAAAGAAAAACAAGAGGGAAGCTTCTTTAGTAATGAGCCAAAAGAAAATACACTTAGTTTACGAAGTGTAAGAACCACCTCTCTAGCTTGTTTAAGTCATGGGACTCTGGAAATGGAATTTGTTCATTAGCATGCCCTCTGTAGCCTCAGTGGAACACTGCAACTAGAAGTGCCATCCTGTACTTGGGCATATCTCTGTATGTTTCAAGTCATCAAACTGCTGGAAAAACAGATAGCTACCAGCACTGATCCCATACGTCAACCTACGGTGTGCGTTTCACACAAAAATGGGAAGGAGTTATATAAGGGGGAGCTAATAAAAACCACTATTATTTTCTGGAGGGTGGGCCCCTTGTAATACAGGCTTCCCCACTAGGTGAGTGTTCTAGGTACCCATCTTTATCACTGTACCAACTGGTGTTGTTGTGAGAGGCTGCATTCAGTTTCTGTAATTTTTTTTCAAGACCCTTTCAACACATTTGCCCACTTCATGATGGGTGGCTGCCCACACTGCACTGGGTGTTCAGCAATTTGTAACCCAAAACAGCATGACCCCTGTGCCCCACCATCCCTATTCACTTAACCTTGCTCCAAGTGACTATTTTTTATTTCCCTGGATGAAAACTTCCTCAAAGGGAAACGTTTTCCTGATGTGCAAGAGGTGAAACAAAAAGCAGAAGCAACCCTGACTGGTAGCGCAGTGGATAAGGCACCAGCCTGCAAACCCAAAGGTCACTAGTTCAATTCCCAGTCAGGGCACATAACCAGGTTTCAAGCCAGATCTCCAGCCAGATCTGTAGCTGAAGACAGGTGAAAGGCAACCATACACAGATGTCTCTCTCCCTCTCTGCCTCTCTCCCTACCCCTTTCTCTAAAAATAATAAATAAAATCTTAAAAAAAAAAGAAGAAACACTAAAAGGCATCACAATTAGTAAGTTCAAAAACTGTTTTGAGCAATGGAAAAAGCTGTCTTGATAAGCATATTGCATCAAATGGAGAGTACTTTGAAGGTGACTGAAGCTTAAACACGTAAGAATAAATACACAATTTTTTAAATAAATAAATTCCATTTTTTGGGGGGGTACTCCATCTTGTATCTAAACTGACTGTAATAATGACCAACTCTGATATTCTCTGATCTACTCTTGGCAAATAGAATCTCAACCCAGAGTCTTTTGAACTGCTTAGCTTTCCTGCTGCCCAAGATAACACCTTGACAGCAACATTAACTATTAATGACTATAGTAATTCCAAGCTCATCAAAACTCAATGAGTCAACATCAAAGTTCCATTTAAAATGCCATCATTCTAGTAACTCTACTCTTAAACTGAACCTAGAATACAGTATTTGAACGGAGGTGCAAATAAAATGTATCTATGAAAACAAAGAACCATACTTTATCGTGAGTGGAATGGACAACTATACCTTATCATGAGTCATGTTCAGCTGTAGTCCCATAGTAGCCAGAAGGCAAGTATCACTGCCATTATGAACTGAATAGGATCCAGTCTCTGGTTTTTCCTTTGGAGTAGGTGTTGTAGTGGGAGATGGCAAGGTGGTGGGAACAATAGGCACTGGGGTGGTTGAAGTTTTATCTTTATCACACAGAAACTCTAAAAGAAACAAAGGACAGAAGAAACTAAAGTAGACTTTTTCTTAATTCATAAGGCCAGGGAAGAGCAAACAATTTCTCACAATACAAGAACAAAAAAAGAAAAGGGAATACCTTGGTAGTATATTTTTAACTAAATGAGGCAGAGTTCTCAAACTGCTGCTTCATATGCAGACCATTGCTAAGAGTTATAACACAGCAGACAGACTCCAGACACATCCACATGTTTTATCTACTCACACATGGCTGGCTGCACATCCATCTTTTCAGGCCCTTAAGTCCCCTTATTCCCAAAGAACTTCACTTGTCTCTTATGTGAACACGAGAGATTTAAGTTTGAAAACATTTTGCCCCAACCTAGGCCTGCCCTCTTCTCTCCCACATACCACCATTATAAGGAAGGATACTGTTTACCTGAAGAAAGTTTAGAAATCACTGAAGGACTTAAATATAAATGAACCTTTTATTTGTGTCACCCCTATAGCAAATTAAAGGCCATTTGAGCCTCTTTTTAGGAAGTGTTAGTAGTTTCCCAGAACTGGTGAATGAGAAATTATTATATTTCCATAAAGTCATATGAAAGTTACAAAACCAATCTATAAAATTCAAGATTAGAACCCAGAAATCTAATTCCTATGCTTTTGTCTTGATAATCAAAAGCAAAAGACCTGAGGATCAAATACAATTCTATTTGAGGATTTTCTAAATAAAGACTAGGCTGGATCAGCTGAAAATCCTATGGGTAGAGCATTTTAAAATACCATTTGCCCTGGCTGGTGGCACAGTGGATAGGGTGCCAGCCTGTGAGCCCAGGGGTCACTGGTTTGATTTCCAGCCAGGGCACATGGCCAGGTCTCCAGCTAGGTTTGTGGCCCGAAGCAAGTGAAAGGAAAGCATTCATTGATGTCCCTCTCCCTCTCCACCTCTCTCCTTTCCCCTTTCTCCAGAAATAATAAATAATAATTAAAAAAAAAAACTTAAAATACCATTTCACAATAGGTACATTATAAACTGAAAAGGATAAATTCTGCAAGAATAAGAATTGCTATTTATAGAAATTTTAGAGTCTAGTGTAAACTATGAATGAGTCTTAGAATATGCATGCTTGCAGGCAACAACTTCAACTAAAGCTACCTGGTATACTCACTTATATAGGATGAAGTATAGAAATATATACTTTAGGTACTCACCTTTTGTGCTCACTGTGCCATTTTGGACAAAAGCTTGTACATGAACATCCCAATAGTTCTGTTCAACATCATTCTTTTCTAAAGTCAATATACTATTGCATCTAAAGATGTTGTTCAATGGAATTCTAAATGCCACAGGTTCATCAACCGTAAAAATACCTGCAAAAAAAAAATAGCTGTTTTCAAGAAGGAAAAAAGTGGTAATATAAACATATTACACTTTTTGACAGTGACAAAACAAGGGCAAGATGTGCATCAATCAAGGATTTCATAGTAAATCTTTATTTTTTTGCTGCTATCCCAAAGGAAGTTACAGCAACTACGTGAGCTTTTGGAACCTCTTCTTGAATGGAATTTAAAGATTATTCCATTTCATGAAATCTTCAAATGTGAAAGCAATAAATTATAGTCATTCTGTACAGAGTATTTATTATAATTCCTATAGTAAAACTTCAAAAGACTGTGACCACACATATCCATCAAAATGATTTAGTTTCTTTTTGAGACACAGCAAGGGAGGAAGGTATTATTTGAGGTCCATAAAATAGGCTGCCTTCTGCGCCTCTCCATCATGTGGCAAGTCAGCCAATTATTGCTGTCTTGGCACCCCCTAATGGCCAAAGGAAAAAAAATAATCAATGAACAAGAATATTTTTCTCCAAAGCTGTTCTCACAATTAGCATAAGCGAACAGAAGCAAGAACTCACTGTATGTAGACAGACCTCAAAAACAAATAAGCAAGCCCTGGCTGGTAGCTCAGTGGGTAGGCATCGGCCTGCAAACCCAAAGGTCGCTGGTTCAATTCCCATTCAGGGCACATACCCAGGTTGCAAGCCAGGTCTCCAGCCAGGTCCGTAGCTGGAGGCAGGTGAAAGGCAACCATACACTGATGTTTCTCTCCCTTTCTTCCCTCCCTGCCTTTCTCTCTAAAAATAAAATCTTTAAAAAAACAAGTAAGTGACAATCTGGTCAGATGGCAGCATAGGTAGACATAGCTCGCCCCTTCGCACAACCACGTCAAAATTACAACTAAAATATAGAACCACCACCAGCCAGAACTGTCAGAAGTCAAGTTGAATGGAAGTTTGACAACTACGGAATTAAAGAAACTACAGCAATTGAGACAGGTAGTGAGGGGGCTGATGCAGAACAGGCTGGTCTCTTACCCGCATATGGTGGATAAAAATTCAGGAAAAATATCTTAGGAGCAAGGAGTCCCAGCCCAAGGTTCCAGAGCCAGGAAGGTTAAGTCCCCAGAACTTTTGGCCGCAAAAACCAGTGGAACTGAGTCAGTGGAAGAAGTTGCTGGAGTCCCAAGCAGTTCTTCTTAAAGAACCCACACACGGACTCCCCTACTCAGACTCTCTCCCTCTGAGCTCCAGCACCAGGGTAGCAGTGTGAAAGGCACCAGTGGCATGCAGAGTGAAACTGAAGTGTCTGACATCAAGGTGACCAGAGGCCATTGTCCCTTTTTTGAGGCTTCCCCCCAGCAGAGCCAGAGCCAGCAAGCTGATGTCACATCTGAGACTCCATCAGCCTGACTAACACGTTTGACCCACCCTGGAGATCCCCACAGACTCCGCTGTTCCCCCACCCCCAACTTACAGTCCCACCCTAGCTGCTTTTCCATATGAGCGGCTGGTCTTGGCTCCTGCTTCAAAACTTCCTAAATCTTTGCAAACCAGCAACAGCTGCCTCAGTGAGCTTTACGCCCATCACTAGCAGTGGCTAGCCTAGACTCACAGCTTGGCTTCACCTGGGAATCTCCAAGCCCAGCATAAGTAGCAGCATCTCAAATTGCTTTATAGCTCAGGCAGCGTGGCCCCAGGAAAAACACAGGTCGGGGCTGACCTGGCCTGAATCATCCAGGAAACCCCAGGGTCAGTGCACCCAGTGCACAGCTACAGACCACGTTGGAGCACCACCACCCTGTCCCTGCACAGCTGAGCCTCCACAGAGGGCAGAGGTTGGTGGTTGGTGGACAGTCAGTCTTTGCAGCTAACCAGCCTGGCTAAATCCCTCCCATTAATCTGCCAACAGCAACCAAGTCTCAACTATAAGAGGAGGGTCTATTCAGCCCAAACAAAGGGGGCACCTCAAGTATGCAGCTTAGGTGACAGGAGAGGCTGTGCCACTGGACCCTACAGGACGCCTACTACATTAGGCCACACTACTAAGACAGGGAGTCAAAGCAGCTCTACCTAATACACAGATACAAACACAGAGAGGCTGCCAATTTGAGGAGGCAAAGATACATGGCCCAAATGAAAGGACAGAACAAAACCCAAGAAAAAGAACTAAATGAAATAGAGATAGTCAACCTATTAGATGCAGAGTTGAAGACAGTGATCAGGATGCTCAGAGAAATCACTGAATACAAAATAAACAAGTGAAGGTTATATAAAGTGAAATAAAGAAAAATATACAGGGAACCAACAGTGATGGGAAGGTGGCTGAGATTCAAATCAACAATTTGGAACAAAAGGAAGAAATAGACATTCACCTGGAAAAGAAAGAAGAAAAAAGAATTGAAAAAATAACCAGAGGCTTAGGAATCTCTAGGTTAACTTTAAACATCAACATTTGAATCATATGGGTGCCAGAGGAGGAAGAGGAAGAACAAGAAATTGAAGACTTATGTGAAAAACAATGAAAGAAAACTTCCCTAATTTGGCAAAGGAAATACACATACAAGTCCAGGAAGCACAGAGGGTCCCAAACAAGTTGGACCCAAAGAGGACCAATGAAAATGCCAAAAGTTAAAGGTAAAGAGAGAATCTTAAAAAAAAAAAAAAAAGATTTTCTTTATTATTTTTAGAAAGAGGGGATTTTAGAAAGAGGGGAAGGGAGAGAGGCAGAGAGGGAGAGAGACATCCATGTATGGTTGCCTTTCACCCACCCCCAGCTACAGACCTGGCTGGAGACCTGGCTTGCAACCTGGTTATGTGCCCTGGCTGGGAATCGAACCAGCGACCTTTGGATTCACAGGCCCGTGTAAAGAGAGAATCTTAGAAGCAGCAAGAGAAAAGAACAGTTATCTACAAAGGAGTGCCCATAAGACTATCTATAACTGATTTCTCAAAAGAAACTTTGCAAGCAAGATGGGACTGGTACGAAGTATTCCAAGTGATAAAGAGCAAGGACCTACAACCAAGATGCCTCTTTCCAGCAAAGCTATCATTTAGAATGGAAGGGCAGATAAAGTGCTTCCCAGACAAGGTAAAGCTATAGGAATTCATCACCAAGCCATTATTACATGAAATGTTAAAGGGATTTATTTAAGAAAAAGAATATCAAAACTATAAGCATTAAAATGGCAACCACTATCGACAACTGAATCTAAAAAATAAAAACAAAAACAAATGAAGCAAATGACCAGAACAGGAACATAATCATAGGTATGGGCATCATTTGGAGGGTTATTTGCTGGGAGGGGAAAGGGGAAAGTGGGAAATGGTGCAGGAATTAAGAAGCATAATTGGTAGGAACAAAATAGGGAGATGTTAAGAATAGAATAGGAAAGGGTGAAGCCAAAGAACTTAACATACACAGCCCTTGCACATGAACTAAGTGGGGGAGTACTGGAGAGAAGGGGGGCAAAGGAAATATCACTGGGAGAACTGTAAGAGCATAATCAATAAAATAAACTTTAAAAATCAAATGAAGACCTGGCTGGTAGCACAGTGCCAGCCTGCGAACCCAAAGGTCGCAGGTTCGATTCCCCAGCCAGGGCACATAACCAGGTTGCAAGCCAGGTCTCCAGTCAGATCTGTGGCTGGAGGCAGGTGAAAAGCAACCATACATTGAAAAAAAAAATCAAATGAGTGAAAAAACAAGCTGTAGAAATATTTGAATTACACTATAAAGCTATCATTTTTAAAAAGATGTATTATTTTTAGAGAGAGAGGAAGGGAGAGAGGCAGAGAAGGAGAGAGACATCAATATATGGCTGCCTTTTACCTGCCTCTAGCCACCGACTTGGCTGGAGACCTGGTTTGCAACCTGGTTATGTGCCCTGACTGGGAATCGAACCAGAGACCTTTGGGTTCACAGGTGGGCACCTTATCCACTGTGCCACCAGTCAGGGCAAAACTATCATTTTTAAACCATGTATTATTTATGAACATGTATGTTAACATATGAATTAGTCCAGTATAAACACAGACAGGGAGGCTATACCCCAAATTCATGAGAGTGGTTACCTCTCAGGAGGCAGGGAGGAAAATGGCTCTTGAGACTGGGTACAACGGAAAACTTGAGTGCAAGATTTTATTTCTTTAAATAAAGAGATGGAACGAATATGAAAAACAATGGCATTTACTAATTCTAAGTAATGGGTACATGCAGACCTGTTATATTATTATTCTCTCTACTTTTCTGTATTTTAATCACAAAAAATATTTTAATGTAAACAGCGATTTCAAAGTCACTTCATATCAGATACCTCAAAAAAAAAAATACTAAGTTATTTCAAAAACCATCAACAGTCCATTTAAGGAAGCCCATTTAGAATTTGAAATTCTAACTTATTTCAAATATTACACAGATACTAGTAAAAAAGAAATTGATCATCCTCCTTGCCCTGGTTGGGTTATTCATGCCTAGGTTGAGAGTTTGATGCCAGGTCAGGGCACACAGGGAGGCAACTGATTATGTTTCTCTCTCTTCCTTCCTTTCTCCTTGAAATCAATAAACGTTCCTCTTGTGAGGACTGAAAAATGTACTTGCGTCATCCCTTGTTTAAAATGAAGGGTGGAAGAAATAGGTGTTAAGATTTGAAACTTATGTGAAAAATAATGAAGCTTTTCCATCAAATCTGTCAGATTAAACCTAAGTTTTTCCACCAAATCTGTCAGATTAAATCCCACCTGCTTTTTCCTGCCACCCCCCTGGTCTAGGTACTCATTACATCATATCTTAATTACTACAAGTCTCTTAAGCTGGCCTCTCTGCCTACAGTATCCACACTTTCAAATTAACCCTACCCAACATTCTTTATAAATGGCTGTTTCGGCTTTTATGTCATTCTCCTGTTTCAAAACCTAAAACAGTTCCCCAGTGCCTACCCCATCAAGCGAAATGCCTTTCCTTGGCTTCCAAAGCCACCTAGCCAACTTGGTTTGATTCTGCTACACCCACAGCCTCTATTTAAATCAGGGGGCTCTCCAATTAATATTGCACATACCATGCTTCCCCTAGCCAGACACTCTGCCCAAAGTTCTTTGCTTACTCAGATTCTACATTACCAGAATTTCAGCTCAGGTCTTACTTTTCATTTTCTCTTCTATTCTATTTATTTTTAGAGAGAGGAGAAGGGAGGGAAGAGAGGGAGTGAAACATCAACATATGGTTGCCTTTTGCACACCCCCAAATGGGGACCTGGTCTGCAACCCAGGCATGTGCCCTGACTGGGAATCAAACCAGTGACCCTTTCGTTCAAAGGCTAGTACTCAATCCGCTGAGCCACACCAGCCAGGGTTCAGGTCCTACTTTTCACTTCTCCAACACACAATGACCTCTGCTTTCTCTATGCTATTAAAAAAATTTTTTTTTATGAGAGAGGGAGAGAAACATCAATTTGTTGTTTCACTTATTCATACATTCATTGGTTGATTCTTGTATGTGCTTTGTCTGGAGAGTAAACCTGGGGATTGAACCCACAACCTTAATGTATCAGGATGATGCTCTAACCAACCAAGCTACCCAGCCAGGGCCTCTATGTTCTTTCTTAATCAGGACCCCTTGTGAGAACACTTAAAATCTGGTCTCCTAACCGCAGATGTGCACAGGTGGGCTCAGGACTACATATGCACCAAATGCAAATTTCACTATGTAATTTGAGAGAGGGTCTAGAGCTTCTTTCACATTGTTAGAAAAGATTTATGAGCCTTCCACCCCCAACAAATTCACACAGGTCTCAGTGCTTTCCAATTTTTCTATATCACTTGAAAGAACAATTTCACTTTCTCTCTCCGAGTTTGAAAGTAAGCAGCAAATCTTATATTTGTTCTGAAAGAGAATGTAGGGCACAAAGTTAAATATATAAGATATCCCATAACAAACTTGCTGTAGTTATTCTCTCAAACTAAGAGTTCAGTAGAAAGAAAACTAGGATTTGATTTCCAACTATCAGTCTGTGATACCTCACACTTTATATAGCACATTCACTTCTGGGTCTTTAAAATACGATCTTTTGATATCCACATATCCAAATGAGTCATTTATCCCCAGGTCTAGGCAACCGAAGCATGTGTGTACCTGTTTCACAGGTCAGAATGAAATACTATCACTGAGAAATGCTAAGCTACTACAAACACCAATCTCAATCGAGGGGGAAGAAAGAACAGAATTATGTCCTCAACACAATGGAAATTTCCATTGTCCATGCCTTCAAAATATTTTAATACACACTGTAGTTCTAATGGGTGGCCTAATCATCAATGCTTTTCCCAAGTTCATTTACCTGAACTCGCCTCAAAATAGCAGTAAATGTTGACTCTACTCCTTTTACAACTGTCATTTACTTTTCAGTCAAAATCCTATCTAAATGGTAAAAAGATTTGAAAATAAACATATCTGCTGGTCTCAGGCTACTGAACTTGTACACATTTAAAACAGTTAATAGTAAAGGATTTGCTCATTGATACATTTGTTGAGTGCCCACTATTCAATGAGATAAACATTCATAGTTAAGTGCGTGAGCTCGATAGTTCACCAGACTTTGGTTCAAACACCAGTTCACCCACTTAATAGCTTGTGTGAATGTTTGGGGAAGCAATTTAATCTCATCAAACCTCATTCCTTTTACCTGTAAAGTTGGGATAATATCTACTTCTCAGGCTTACTGGAAGGATTAAATGAGATGCTGCTGGTAATACACTTAGGGTACTATGTAGTATAAAGTACTGCAAATATCACTGCTGTATTGAACACTGTGCTGTTCATGGGAGTGAAGGGGATACAAAAACATAAAGTTTCCTTTCTAGTTAGGAAGACATGCATAAGGATGATTTTTAAATTACTCGCTTTTATTAATAAACAGCAAGACAACATAACACAAATCTAATTATTAAGGTTACCTTTCTTTTCAGCATCAGGAAACCTTGTGCTGTCATTAGTGTCATAGGAAAATGAGATGCTTTCAATTGAATAAGTAGACGCCTTCTTTGTAAAATTCACAGTCCAGGAAAAACCAGATCCAAATTGTACCTCAATTTTGGGACCATTATGTTCATCCCCACATTTGCTTCCAGTGTACGTTGCATTGCCAGGGTCTGAAATGGTGACAGTTTTCTAAAAGAAAAACAAGTTTGATTTGTGGATGATTAAAGATGTGGTATGTAAATACAATAGAGTACTATTCAGCCATAACATAGATGAAATATTGCCATTTGTGACAACATGGATGAACCTTTTTTCCTAAAAATTGTATTTATTCATTTTTTAGAGAGAAGGGAGGGAGAAAGAGAAAAGAGAGGATGAGAAACATCAATGTGTGGTTGCCTCTGGCTTGCAACCCAAGCATGTGCTCTGACCAGGAACTGAACCTCGACTCCTCGGTTCGCAGGCCAGCACTCAATCCACTGAGCCACACCAGCCAAGGCCATGGATGAATCTTGAGAGTTTTATGCTAAGTGAAATAAGTCAGATGGAAAAGGACAAAACCTGTAAGATTTCACTCATACATGGAATATAAAATTAAAAGTAACTCAAAAACAAACAAAAACAAGCTCCTAGATATAGACAACAGAATGGTGGTGTCAGAGGGGAAATGGCATGGAGGAGAGCAAAGTGCGTAAAGGGGGTCAAATACATGGTAATGGAAGGGAACTACATTTGGGGTGGTGAACATACAATACACTAGACAGATGTTGTATTATAACTTTGTACACCTGAAAATTATATTATTAACCAATGTTGCCACAATAAATTTAATAGTATAAAGACATATATACATACATGCATACATGCATACATACATAAAAAGCACTTTAGCAGGATATGCCACTTCAGGCGACATCACACATCCCCCGTGGCTAGGTTGCCTTTTGCCTGATTTGCTGTGTAAACCAGCCTTGCTTCCTCAGCTACACACCAGTCCTCTGAACAAATTCATGTATTCTGTCTAACAGGAAAAGATATCAGCTTGCACTTCCTGTTAAGTTGATTTTTAAAAAAAAATCAGGTTGTAAGCAAGCAGGACCTTAACTAAAAGAAAATGAAAAGGCAAAGGGATTGAGAACTACTACTAAACAGGGAGATTTTTTTTTTTAATAACAAGCTATTAAAAAGGGGACAAGCTTTGATGTTAGTACATGTTAAAAACATTACAGAAGTAGTCAGAACACCATAGTCTTCAGATCATTTGCCCTTAAGCAACTGCAAAAAAACCCCCCAAAACTTCAAAGAACCAAGGAATTAAAATATTCTTTCCAATACTAATCTGAATACCTTCAAGTATACATGTTAAAAAGAAAACCACAGAATTTAAGTGTTCAGTCAGTTAATATATGAAATATTATTTGCATAGATATATGCAAAGGATAAAGAGTAGAATTAAATTCCTGCTATAAAACTCAAAGAAAACTAAAAATACTTACATTACTTTTGCTTGTAGTCTTATAGCTTATTGTGAAATTCATCTGCCATTTTGCATAAAGGCAAGTAGCTTTTTCTGAATTCGTCAAATTAAGTTCTAATGCATAAGATGAGACAGCTCCTAGATTTAAAAGAATAAGATTTTTAAATTGTACTACAAAAGCACATATAAAACAAGCTCTATCCACCACTGAAGTTCAACCCGCTCTAAAATGAAACAAAATATTTTTAATAGATATGATATCTTGGTGATTATTCTTCTTTATATTTTTGTGGAATGCTATTGATAAAGTTAGCATTACTTCCCAAAAGAATGGTTAGTCTGATTTAGGATGCTTAGGTAATGGCACAGATTGGTGGTGTTTCCCTTTTGTCCCCTAATAGTAATTAGCACATTCATCTGTGCCTCACTAGTTTTGCTGGAGGCAATTATAGTCTTCCTGTTCAGATTTTTGTCCTTTTAAGGTAAATGAGGTAAGGAGAAGCTTGGAAGGGGTGCTAAACTTCTGCTTCTCTCAAACCAACTCATAGAACTTTCTCAACAAAAACAAAGATAGATCTGTTGTTCTATGGTCTTGCTGCCTTAAAGCCTGTCGCAAACTACATGAACTATGACACACAGATGTCTTGGCAAACCACTTTCTTCCAACGTGAAGAGATGGGATAACTCTTTCAAAGTATGTGTACCATGTGAGCAAAGGGGCAGAATTGCAAAGGCTATGTGATCCATCATAACTTCTATAAATGCCATACTGGTTCATCACTTTGTTTCACTTTAAAATCCAATTGATGACAAACGCTGATGGATCCTTTGACTTGGATTCCAAGTCACTTCCTACATTTTCAACCTGCTATCTCCTTATTAAGTCAGAGAAACCACCCAGGGACAGAAAAGCTTGACGTAGGGAGGACATTATCTCATTACACCAGACAGCCGGAGGCCTCAAGGTACGATATGCCAGCAAACACTCCAGCAGCAGCATAAATGATGTGCAACCACTGAAGGATTTTCTTCACTGTCTCACACACTACCCAAGAAATGAGCTGCTTCCTGTTAAGGTAGCTGCAGATCCTCTCATGATATCTGAGCCACCCAGCATTACCTACAAGCAGGGACATGCTACAGGCTCTAGAGAATAAAGTCCTAAGAGGAACGCTAAGAAGGAGGGCTCAGCAACTGCTTTCAAGCTGCACACAAAAGCCTGTGGGCCGACTCCACAGTCTGGATGGCTGGAGCCAAAAGCCTGAATATCATGCTCAAGCTTGTGCTTACTGACAGTGCCTAAAGTACTGGCTAAGGCTTGAAAAGGTCTTGTGAGGCCTAAGTAAGTTTTACAGCCTTTCTTTTTATTTTTAAGTACAACATAGAATGGCACTGTCATCACGGATCCAAGCCTACCCAGCAGTGGCGCTGAGAACTCCAGCTCGTAATTTTTCTAATTAACTGGAGGCCTACTTTTTTATACGCTGTCCCTCTCAGTCTTGTTTAAAGTCAGTCCGTAGCTTTCACATATTTTCCTTGTTTCCAGAGCATTCAAAACTATTAGAAATGACCAAGAGAAGCCTCACATGGATTCATCATTTACTTTTCAAAGAAATTGCAGTAATAGAAAAGAGCATAAAATAATATCACTGTGGGCCAAGGTGAAGCTTTATGAAGCAGAAGGTACAGGTTGTGGTCTAACTTTTCCATTGCATTAAATTTCCCACTACATTAAAGCTGGGATCTGGGAAACGCCCTGAGGGCTCTGGCACATTTGCTCCAGGCCCTTCAGGGCCTCTCTCCCTGTGAGAGCTATTCCTTCCACAGAGCTTACTTCACTGTCAGGTCTGTATCTCCAACTGCACAGGGACTGCTTTTACTCAAAGACCTTATTACCTCCAACTCAACAATCCCAAAAGTAAAATTAATTCTACTTCCTCCAAGCTGGTCCCCTTCCTGGCCTCTCCAGCTTTCAACGAAAGGCAGCACTGCATACAGCCATTCAGAGAAGTATGAGAATTACTTTCCACTTCTTTTTCTTCGTTAAACCCTACTGATTTTCCCCTCAATCTTTGTCTTTTATTTCTACTTCCAATCCACCACCCAACTCCTAAATTACTAGACACCTCCTAGCCACTGCTCCCAAAAGTGCTGCCAGATTAATGGTCTTTGAATACCTCTTCCTCTCGGACACTTTCTTGCTCACCATCTTGTACTGGCTCCAAAATCCCCATATTAAATTTGAATTCCTCTGCCTGGCTTTCAAAGTAATCCTTAACCTTTCCTACTGTCCTACTGTATTCCTTCAACTTTTCTCAAACCATTTTCTGTATTCCTTCAACTTTTCTCAAACCATTTTCCCAGAACACACCCTTTGATCTGGTTAAACTTGTTCTACTGGACCCAAATACCATGTTGTAGTCAGCATCTACCCACAGACACTGTACTTAACATTTGAAATTACTTGTCTCTATTGACCTACATGTTCACGGTAGGAAGGATTGCCTCTGAGACTCCACTGCCCCTTTTTTTTTTGGTTTGTTTTGTTTTCCTTGCAATTTCTGGCAGCTATTGCTTCCTAGTTTAAAAGCTAAAAATGGCAGATACTTGTTTTTCCAGCCTCCCTTACAGCAAGGATGGGATCTTGTGCTAGGCTCCACCTAACAAAGGCATCCACACCAGAATTTGAATAGAAGAGCTGGGGAATGGAGCTGGGAACGGAGCCAGAAATGGAACTATTACCCTTAGGTAGAATAAGTGTGGTGGAATCAAGCTCGCGGGGAACAAACAAGCAGAGTCAGTGGCGGCAGCGGCCGATGGTGCAGGCTGCAGTTAGTTCAATGCTTGGCAGTGGAAATGCAGTTCAGAGACATGATTTGGGATACTGAACCAGACTTTGCGATATATAGCCAGGAGCTCTAGCAATTCTGCAGCACCTAATATGCATACTTTCTAAACAGAATTTTAGTGATGTGCAATTTGCATATGGAAAAATGTACAGCATAACTTATGGAAGGGCAAAGTATTATAACATTAAATATACAGCTCAAAGATTTTTCACAAACTGAACCCACTTGTGACAAGAAATGTAACATTCCAAGTACTCCCAGAGCTCCCCTGGCTACTCCCTCCAGTTACCATTTCCCTTCCAAGGGTATTCATTATTCTGACTTCTAACAGGATGGACTCGTTTTGCCTCTTTTTCCACTTGATATAAATGGAATTTCTCACCATGCTCTCTTTTGTGCCCTCAATATTATGTTTGTGAGATTCACTTTGATTGTTGTGTTAACTACAGTTTGTCCATTCTCGCCCTGTGTGTAGCTTTCTATCACTAAGTGACTATTCCACTACTCATCTATGCTACTGTTGATGGGCATATGGATAGTTTTCAGCTTGGTTCTATTACAAATGGACACCTCAGTGAACCTATGTGTGTGTATGTGTGTCTGTTGGGTATATATCTAGGAATGAAATTGTGGGGTCAAACCCTATGCATATATCCCAATATCTTTTAAATAAATTCCTCTTCTGCTTAAAAAGCAACCAGATTTTAATTCTCTTGCCTACAATTAAGAGCCTGGACTGAGCCCTGGCTGGTGTGGTTCAGTGGACTGAGCACTAGCCTATGAACCAAAGGGTCGCTGGTTCAATTCCTGGTCAGGGTACATGCCTGGGTTGTGGGCCAGGTCCTCAGTTAAGAAAGAAGTGCAGTCACACATTGATGCTTCTCTCCCTCTTTCTCTCTCCCTTCCCCTCTCTCTAAAAATAAATAAATAAAATTAAAAAATAAGAACCCAGACTGATATGCTATTCATTGTTCAGCAGCCATTTTCTGCACAAAGATTTCTTGATTATAAAAGCCCTGGAGGGACAATTATAGTGCATATCCCAATATTTCAATACATCTCACACTATCCTGCATTATTCAGTTATTTTATGCCTACAAGTCCTGTGTACCCTATTGTCGTAAGTTCCAAAACAGTTTTCAACTGTCACTTCACAACAAACTGACAAGCCATGGTAAATTATGGCACACAACAAGCAATTTATTCACCAATAAAAAAAGTATCAGTCTGTGAATGAATGATATACATGGATTTAAGATTTTTTTTTAAAGATTTTTCATTCACTATTTTCAGAGAGGAGGGCAGGGAGAGAAGGAGAAAGGGAGAGAAATATCAGTATATAGTTGTCTTTCACGTGCCTCCAGCTAAGGACCTGGCTGGAGACCTGGCTTGCAACCTGGTTACCTGCCCTGGCTGGGAATGGAACCAGTGACCCTTGGGTTCACAGGCCAGCACCGATACACTGAGCTACACCAGCCAGGGAGATTATTTTTGATACTGTTTCTGCAACTTGTTTGAAATGTAATACACTCAATTAAACATGTGACCTTATTTATATCACAGCCCCTATGAGTGTGTCTTTTATATGAATGTCATCCATCACGGGTGTCATGGTGGAGAAAATTATATCTATAATCTTTATTCTATCTTCTATCATTCCTAATAGTGCTAAATACATATTAGACTTTCAATAAATACTGATTGACTATATTGAGGTAAACATACCCTACAATAGGACCTGAAATATAGCTTAATCTAATTACAGGAAGGCCCATCTTTTAGCTCTTCCAAATCATGAACTCAACCTATCAGTCTTCTGGATATTACCTTAACCCCCATGTCAGTTTTTTCAACAAATTTTGATATGCATTCCAATCTATGAATAATGCTTTTCTCTAAGGGAAATTGAGAAACATTTTTGAAACATTTACACCTTGGTAAAAATATCTCCAGCAAGCCATTTCCATCCTTATTTCTGTGTTTGATTTTTAGAACAACCAAACCATTTTTGTTTAAAGGCTTTATGCCATTAAAAAAAAAAAAAAAACCACAGCTGAATATATCCCAGAGTATGTAATTATAGAGCTGAGAGTTTATTCTCCAAAGAAAAGAAAACAGCAATCCTCAAAATCAACTTTCTCAAATTCAAATATCCTCTCTTCCTCTTCTCTTCTCTCTACTCTCCTCCCCCTCCCCTCTTTGTCTCCTTTCTTGCCCTAACAAATAAATCAAAACAAAAAGCCCAAATACCCTCTCAATTTTGTTTCCAAAAAAGATCATTTATAGGTTCTTTTAGAACTTAGAACTTATTTCCTGAATCATAATTTACTGCAAAAAAAAAAAATGCCTAGGCTTTTACAAGTCTACTGGACCCAATGTAGCTGAAAAACACACATATGTAAACAAGGTGGGGTAGGTGGGAACGTAATAACAATGGTCAAACAAAACAAATAAAAAACAATGCTCCTACGTGGCAATATTATGAGATGACTAAGAACCCCATCCCTGGAGATGAAGAGCTAGAATTTAAATCAGGCTATCCAATTTACTAACTGTGAGGCACCTGGGCAAGTGAACCTTGCAAAGAACTGTACTGTGCATATTTTTCTGATAGGTTCTTCAAATGCATGTAAACCCTTCAGAGCTAAGAGAACCTTGCCAAACAAGCTAGAGGTTCCAGCTTACAAGCTTCCATTCTAGTAAACACAATACCTAAAGGGATCCTCCTCAACTTTTAGGTATGTGTTTATATCATCATAATAATTCATGGATTCTTGTCTTCATACTTATCAATTCAGAATGATATTAAGCAAAAAAGGGTCTTAAAAAAGAACAGGAGGCTGGTGGCACAGTGGATAAGGTGCCAGCCTATGAACCTGAAGGTCACTGGTTCAATTCCCAGCCAGGACACATAACCAGGTTGCAAGCCAGGTCTTTAGCTGGAGGAAGGAGAAAGGTAACCATCCGTGGACGTTTCTCTCCCTCTCTTCCTCCCTCCCTGCCCTTCTCTCTGAAAATAATGAATAAAATATTTTTAAAAAGAGCAGGACATAGGCGTATACTACTTATTTATTCTCTCTTTTCTATTCATATGTTTGTTAAGTCAGATGAACAGTACCTCATTTACATACAACTCCTCACAATTCCTAAAATAAGTATAATCATCACACTCAGTTGCTGATACTCTTGACTTTCGGTAAATCTCTTAAAAAAGAAAATAATGATTGCAAGCTACAAAAATACTTTAATTTTTAAGGTCATAGAGTGGGTAAAGAAGATTCAACACTATTCAACTGATAGAAAGTGTTTACTGCTGACTGGTATTTGGCAGACTTCCAGAACAATCTTGCAACACATAACTGGATACCAACAAGTACTTACAAAGTAGGCTTTTGGACCAGAGATCTCTGATTACTGTTGAAATTATGATCAGAATGCTTTTATCACTACATGAGAAAGAGCAGCCTTCCTGTACCAACAGATCACTTAAGTCTGGCACGGTACTGTGAAATAATCCTTGACTACAAACTCCACCCAAGGATATAGAGAGGAAGAAAGGTGGCAAGGATTTGAATATTTATAATTCTTTCAGATGTGGTAATTAATGACTAATGGAAAAATAATAAGCCTGTCCTTGCAAGTAGCTCTATTATAGATATAATCATTTTAGCAGAGCCCTGAAATCAAAGTTATAATTTTAATCAAATGTGGTAAGGCTACAGAAAAATCTCAATGCTTTCATTCCCTTTTAGATCTCCTCCAAGGGGAGAAAAGTTGGTTCTTTGTGAAAACCAAAGACTTGCTTGTTCTTCATGTTAACTTTCACTACTATGTAGGTATATCTGAATGGTTACAGGCAAGATAATAGCATTATTATATCGGATTATACTTCAGTAATTGGTTTGTAATTATCTGTACTGCTTAGCATGGATCTTGAAGTTCTCAATCCAAAGACTCAAAAAGCTTCTTGCAAAACACAATTTAAGAGTCAAAAGGAGTAAGGAGGCCAAATAGGTCTAGTTTGTCATCATATCTCCAGTGCCCGCCAATGAATACCCTTAACCAAAATTTACAGAGGGTTAAATATGTACCAAGCCCTGTCCTAGGTAAGCACCGGGAAATAACAGTGTACATAAAGGTAGTCTCCACTCTCAGGAACCAATACCCCAGGGGAGACTTGGCTGGTACTGTTGGTGGGGGGGAAGAGTAGAAAATAAGCTGGTGTAATAACCTAAGAGTTTGGGAAAGTCAAGCTTTACTCCTGTTCCTCCAGATGCTCACCTGGCTGGCCTCCTTCCAACACAAATGCCACACAAAAATAGGAGGCCTTCTGATCCCATCATCCACTCCTATCATCTGCTCATTCCTCTTCCACCGTACCTGCTGCATTTTCTTCACAGTGCCTATCACTATCTGAAATTCTATTATTTACCTGCTGGGCTGCCTTTCCCTGCTAAAATGTAAGCTCCCTGAGAGCAGAGACCTCCCTCATCTGCTGTTCCTGTTCTGTCATCCCTTTCACCTAATATAGTGGCTGGCACACAATAGGCATTCAATAAACACTTGTGGGAAGGAGGGGCTTGAACCAGTGAAGCACACACTCAGGATATTTCTAGGAGGTTTTTTCCTCCCCAGAAAGCTTTAACCTTTTAAAAACCAGAAGTCACTAGTTGTGAGAATCAATAACCACAGAATTCTGCAATCTTTGATGTCACAAAAAATACAGTTAAGCAATGATGGTAGGAAAGGACTTTCATTTAGTACTTTCCTTATAAGGCATCTATATAGCTCTTCTCCAGAAAGTGCTCTAGTCAGTTACAATTGAAACAAATATCAGCATAATTTAATCTCTGAAAAAGATCAATACACATGTTCAAAGAATTACTTTCTATACTTACTCTAAAGCAGCTATTTTAAAAAAGATTTTCTTTACTATTTTTAGAGAGAGGGATAGAGAGAGAGGAAGAGAGGGAGAGAAACATCAATGTATGGTTGCCTTTCATCTCCTCCAGCTACAGACCTGGCTGGAGACCTGGCTTGCAACCTAGTTATGTTGCCCTAGCTGGGAATCAAACCAGCGACCTTTCGGTTTGCGGGCCAGTGCCTTATCCACTGTGCCACCAGCCAGGGCCTAAAGCAGCTATTTCTAAAAATAAACTTCCTGGTGAAGCTGAGACAGAGTTATAAAGTCACAAAATGGCACAGCTAGAACACTATAATGCTAAATGAGACTATAAATTTGGAACAGATCATCACCTTTCAAGGGTACCCTCTGTAGTACCCAAGAACAGCATGAGATCCGTAACAGATACTTTCCAAATATTTACTGAGTTTTCAAGAACCAATTCTTGGTAGCCATTTTGATATATAAAAGCAACATGCAAAATGCAACAAGCAACTGAAGAACTGCTAAATTTTCATGAGACAAAACCACACGGAAGGAGCTAGCACACACTGAACCAACAGCTGTCAGAAAAGGCAGCCGTATAGAAGAAATGGTTTCTATTTCATCTTGGTATCGTTTAATAATCTAGTCTGGGTACACTATTATCTTTCATTCCTCCAAATCCTGTTCTGAACTTGGAAGTGGAGGGAATCAATCTTGGAAAAGGATGATTCTAGTTAGTCCCAATCTATAGATGGCAAACTAGCAGATGAGCTGATGGGTTTTTTAAAGTTTCTTTTTGCTTGTTTATTTTCTGCAGTGAGCAAACATGGCTTTTGTAAAAACAAAACAAAAAAGCTTTCATTAAAAACAAAAAAATGAATGACATGAAAACCAAGTAGGACAACTATTATTTTTTTTTACTTTCTCTAAACAATAACTGTGTTGTGTTTGTGCAGATTCAATTGGCAGTGAATTAATTACTGGTTAACAGATGCCGTGGTCAGATGTGTTCTAGTCACTGATAAGGTGCTTTTCTGGTAAACAATCCTCTCTTAGGGTCGCTCAGCACAAATACTTCAAATTGTACTTGAGCAGAGCCTCCACAGGCCCCTTTCAGAAGGACTACAGAGAAGAGTTTTCTACACTGTGTGGACAGCTGGACTAGATTAGGGATTTGGAAATGTTCAAGAGCCCCTTTACTCTTTTTTCCATGAGAACCTCAAAGAGCTTTGGTTTAAGGGAGTTATATTTATTGGTATTTGCCATAGAAGTTCAAACTGAGAAGTGAACAAAACACATCAGAGCCATCAGAGTGATGTCATCACTCATGTGGCATCTGGAAAACTACACTGCCTACTGGTGAGAAAATGAGAGTAAAAAAGACAAGTAACTTCTTAGTATTTCTCTGGAAGTAGTTTTGATCTGACAGACTCGCTCGGCAAAGATCCTTGGGAAGCACTAGATTAAACCATCAAGAATCCTCCCAACACTATGGCTCTAAAGCAAGATTTCTCAGCTTTGGCACTACTGGCAATCTGAGATAGACACTTCTTTGTTTGGGGGTGGCTGAGCATTGTAGGCTCTTTAGAAGCATCTTACCCACTAGATGTTAAAAGCAATCCCCAGTCGTGGCAACCAAAAATTACTCCAGACACTGTCAAATATACCCTGTTTGAGAATCTACTGTTCTAAAGGGTTGATTTTATTCTGTTGAAATATGAATTATAAAATGGGTACCTCCATTTTCTCTCCACTTCCATTTGGTCTGTTCTATTTTTTAAAAAAATTAAGTCAGTGGGTAGCAACAAACAGGCTGAATCAAATCAGGAAAAGACATTCTGGTGGCAGTTCACCTTTCAGACATTAAACTGGCTATTTATGGGGAAGGGGAGGGTCACAGTACAATCAACCAACATTCACCCAGACATTCTGAGGACAAGGTAACAACCCAATCCTTAGGAAGTTACCTACCCTTCTCCCCCTCCTTCTCTGAAAATCAGGTAATAGTCCAGTTGTATAATAGGGAAGAAGAAAATGAGCTTCTGAAGGCAAAGAGGCATACAAGACTCAGATACATCCCGAAAACCTCCCATCTGGGAGGCCTTCCCAACGGAAACATTCAGGGTTTTTTTGGTTTGTTTTTGTTTGCTTGTTTGTTTTGTTTTTGGCTGGGAGAAGTAGCAAAACTGGTAGAAAAAGTGACATTTTCAGCACGTCCAAGTCAGATAATCACTTACCGCTTAAGTTCCCACTTACCCCTTTACTCGCCAGAGTTTTCTTGCCTGGAAATGGCCCCTCTCAAAATTCCAACTACTAAAACTCCAGTCCAGCATCACCCCTCATCGCTTTAATCACCCATCCTCCACAGCCGCCAATTCCTACCCACAAAAGCCCCCACCCTCTCCCTGCCCCTCAAACTCTACCGCCATACCTACCGCTTCCCCCAAGTTCTTCACGCAGGCAGTCTTTTCCCTCCCCAATTTTCTCTCTTGCCCATACTTTTCCACCCTCTTCAAAACTCTTCGCTGGTCCTAGGCATCCAGGACTTTCCGAATTGTCCCTGCCACCCCCGAATCGGCACGTACCGCCCTCCTAAACTGAGTCTTCACCCGGATCCGCCCACTCCTCGCTCTTCCCCATCTACACTCTTGGCGTCCAGCCCACCCCACCCCACCTTATTTGACCCTTCTTACTCTCACTGGCCCTTCTTCACCGGCCATCCCTCGGTCAGGTTTTCTCTAGGTCAACGCTTGCCACCTAGGGCCAGCGCCACCACCCAGTGTCAGCTGTTCAGCTTCCCAACCCCGCTCCCCTTGGTACCAGTCCCGCAAGTTGTGGCCTTTGAACTGGGCGCCCCGGGCCCAAGCGGAGGAAGTAAGCAGGAGGGCCCGACAACTCACCCAGGACGAGGCAGAGCAGAACGAGCCCCGAGCCTGGTACCGGGGAGAGGCGGAAGCACACCATGATTCCGCTGAGCAGGCGGCGGCGAGAGAAACAACACTACGGATAAGGCTCGGGGGAAGTGGAGGAAGACCGTCACTGACCACCGACCACAGCGCAGCAAAAGCTGGGACTGAGAGCTTCAGCGCGGGTCATAAGACTAGGGGCGGGGCTCTTTCTTGTCTTCAGCCAATCGCCGCGCTTGAAAGCAGCGCGAGGGTTTGTGATGTAGGGGCTGGTGGGCGGGGCGACCACGCCCTGGCTTTTTGGTTCACGACCATTGTTACGCTATTAAGAGATAGGCGCGGACGGCCTTATCTGAGTTGAAAGAGAGAGGATGAACTTTTCGGGGTGAGGGGGCGGTGTTGATAATAGAGATTACTTCAGTTCCGCCTCCTTGAGGAAGAAGAGAATAATTTTACTGGAGCAGAAACGGTTGCTAGGCATCACAACGTAATACATACAAGAATCATGTAAGATGATGCTTCAAACACTGGTGTTGCTCCTGGCTGTTCATCCTATTAAATAGACAAGGGAGCTAGGGACTAATATGGAGTCACTAATCGCTAGAGCAAGAACGTGGTCTTGAAGTTCACTCAGTTACAACACCCTACTTTTCAGATGGGGAAATTGAACTCAGAAAGAGGAAGAATCTTCTTTAAATACAGAAAGAAAATGAGAGAAAGAAAGAAAATAGAAAGATGGAGGGGGGACAAATATTCATATTCCTACTATCCAGACACACTGTTTATCTATCCATCCATTGTCCTTCAGTTGTTTTCCCTATGCATTATACATGTAAATATTTTTAAAAGTTTATTTATTATTTTTTAGAGAGAGGGGAAAGGAGGAAGGAAGAGAGAGAGAGAAACATCAATGTATGGCCGCCTTTCACCTTCCTCCAGCTAAGGACCTGGCTGAAGACCTGGCTTGCAACCTGGTTATGTGCCCTGGCTGGGAATTGAACTAGCGAGTGTCCTTTGGTTCACAGGCTGGCACCTATCCACTGGGCCACCAGCCAGGGCCATGTAAATATTCTTTAATGAAATAATACTAAACATACTATTTGGTATACTTGATAGGTGAACAGATGAAACCTCAACTATTTAGCGAGTGAAAACATCCAAAAACTTAAAAAATTTTAAATTGGAATAAAGCACTGCTTCTCAAATGTTAGTTTCCAAAAGAATTATCTGAAAATTAAAAAATAACATACAGATTCCCCAGAGTTTCTGACACAATAGGTTCTACCTTTTTTTTTTTTTTTTTTAAAACCAGGAGCTTCTTTCTCAATCCTGGATGCCTGTTGGAACCACTTGTGGGGCCTTAAAACTAGAGATGCCCCCTTGGCCCCACCCCTTGAGATTCAGATTCAGTTGGTATAGAGTGGGGCCTGGGAATTTGTATCTTTCTCAAAACTCCAGCTTTACAATTTCAGGATTCTATGAATAAATGCTCTTTTATTTGCAATAAAAAAGCAGCCACTCCCTGGTGGTCTAGTGGTTAGGATAAAATAAAGGACGCAAAGGGCTCAATGAGTCAAAGATCCAGTTTAATGAATTGTTGCCCTTAATCTCTTGCAGATGTCATCAAATTAAAAAAAAAAAAAACAAAAATGAACACAGTGAGATAGAGCAGCCTTTTATGCTAAATCTCCCCATCACGACTGTTACCCCTGACAAAACAATGCAGGTTCATGAACAGGCATGTTCATGAGGCAGAACAGTGTTTTGGAAGTGGCAGGTAAATGGTGGGTATTTTGTCAGAAAAAGATTGGCTAACAATACTCAAAGTTTTGTTTGGTCTGAGCTTTCATACTCACAGTTGTTTAATGTTTCCTCCCAAACCTTGTGAGAACCGCTTCTTTTTGTATGCACTGTCTCCCATTATCTCAGCCCAGTTGAAGGAGCTTGCCCCAGGCCCTTCTGCAATAGAGGCAAGTGTGTGGAACTGGGGTGGACATTTGAGGAACTCCAGAAAGTCCCTTCCAATCTGAGCTTCATATGTGTTGAGCTGATTGTTTATCCCGCTGCATCCCGAGTACTTTTATGTCACCTTCTCTCTTACCATACCTCACATCTGCTCAGTGGGCTTAATTTCTCAGCAAACACACACACATGCTCTCTCTCTCTCTCTCTCTCTCTCTCTCTCTCTCTCTCTCTCTCTCTCTCTCTCTCTCCTACTACCATAGGTAGATTATCACTCTTTGGAGCAAATTTGAGAGCTCATGACATTTTAGCCAGGGAGTAGGGTTCACTGGCCAACACTTCCCTTACACTGAATGGTGTAAGAAATAATTACCTTATCACATTTGGTAAATGATAGACAATAAAATGTGTGGGTTAGAGGAACAGAAAGAGTCCATCCATCCAGTGCTAGCAGAGCAAAACTAAACACTGAGACCTGTGGTGATGAAATATTGGCTGTTTTATTATAAATGGCAACACCTTGGAGAATGGGAAGCTTATTTTCAAAACCCCAACTCCCCAATAGCTTGTGAGTTACAGATGATAAAAGAGGAAAATCACAAGACAATGTGGATTAGGGGTTAGGTAGGGGTTGTGCTCAGAGCTGATTGGCCAGAGGTAAGGTAAGTGTAATTTCTTCAGGTCTTGAGGACAGTTCTGAGGTCTCTTTCTGTACCCTTTTGTCTGGTTTTATAGGAAAGTAGCTAGGGGATCTTTCATCTTAAGGCTCAGGAACTGAAACATAACTTAGGTCAAGATGTTATTGTTACCCTGCCAGAGGTCCCAACCTTGTGATCATTAGTCAGGACATACTGCCTCATGACTTGCTGATTATGGGGCTTTTGAGGGAAGGCTAAGTCTCTGAGGGAGATGTACATATATAGAGACGTATGATTTCTAGAGCTAGGATTTAAATTAAATTGAATTAAAGTCATAAAGACCTTTGGTTTCATAGACATGAAATGTGTGGGTTGGAGGAAAGAAGTGAACATAAAGGTACTGAGATTTAGAATTTAAAAATGATACTTATTAACTCAATGAATGAGTGGCCCTGAGGTAGTAAGTGTCATGTACTTGCCATCTTATGGTATTTTTAGCATTCTTTCTCTGCCATTTTTGCTTTCTTGACTCATTCTCCTTTCAGTTTTTTCTACACTCCTTTTTCCTTTCTTGTTCCAACATGTTCCCCTTTTCTAATTAATGCCTCCAGAATGTGGCAGTATGGTCATCACTCAATCCCAACACAGAGGTCACAGCAAGCTTAAGGAGTTGCCAGCCTTTGAGCTAAATTAGCTTGCTGGCTGTATGCCATTTTGAGTTACTAGATTTTCCCAGTACGATTCTTCTTAACCCACCCCCCAAAAAATCTAATTTAACCTGTTAAAAGAAAGGGTTCTTGTCCTGCCTGGTGTGGCTCGGTGGACTGAGCACCAGTGTGTGGACTGAAAGGTTGTTGGTTCAATTTCTAGTCAGGGCACATGCCTAGGTTGTGGGTGGTCAGGTCCCCAGTTGGGGATGTGCGATGTTTCTCTTACTCATCAATGTTTCTCTCCCTTTCTTTCTTCCTCCCCAACTCTAAAAATAAGTAAATAGAATATTAAAATGAATTGGTTTTGCATAAAAAATTACCAAGGTTCTTTTTTAAAGATTATATTTATTTATTTTTAGAGAGTTGGAAAACTTTAAAAATTTTTGTTTCCTCTTTGTTATCTTTTTTCTTTTATTTATGTTTTAAAATTATTTATTTATTTATTATTACAGAGAGGGGAAGTGGATGAGGAAGAGAGAGAGAGAGAGAGACATCAATGTGGGGTTGCTTCGTACACACCCCCAACTGGAGACCTGGCCGGCAACACAGGCAGGTGCCCTGACTGGGAATTGAACCAGCAACCTTTTAGTTCATAGGTTGGTGCTCAGTCCACTGAGCCATACCAGTCAGGGCAGTTTCTTTAAACACACACACACACACAGCCCTGGCTGGTGGCTCAGTTGATAGGCACTGGCCTGTGAACCCAAAGGTCGGTGGTTTGATTCCCAGTCAGGGAACATAACCAAGTTGCAAGCCAGGTTTCCAGCCAGGTCGATAGCTGGATGCAGGTGAAAGGCAATCATACATTGATGTTTCTCTCCCTTTTCTTCCTCCCTCCCTGCCTTTCTCTCTAAAGATAATAAATAATATCTTTAAAGAAAAAACAACACACACACAGATTAGTAGGCCCCACTTTGAGATTTGAGCAAATCTGCGGTAGGGCACAAGAATCTACATTTCTAGCAACTTCCTAGATGATCTCAATGCTGGTGTTCTGGAAATTACACTGAGTAAGGTCATCACAAAATCATATCCAAGGTCACCTGTCCTCTGGGGATTAGATTAAGAGGTGGAGGAGAAGGGACTTTTATTAACTTCTGCCATATTTAGATTTTTACAGAAACTGAATTGTTTTTGTAATAATGACCTTTAATTAATAGATACATATTATTTAAAAATTAAAATATATTAAAAACTTATAAAATCAATAGGAAACATTCTTCCCTCTCCCTTGGACCCCAGTCCTACTCCTCAAAGTAATAACTGTTAACAGTCTTTTTTGGTATACTTTCAGGAAAAAGAAATTATGTATGTATATTGTGTGTGTGTTTTTTTTTAAGTTAGACAACAGAACACTAAAGAAAGAAATCAAGGAAGATACAAATAAATGGAAGTATATACCATGTTCATGGATAGGAAGAATTAACATCATTAACATGTACATACCACCCAAAGCCATTTATAGATTCAACCCAATTCCTATTAAAATACCAACAACATATTTCACAGATCTATAACAAATACTTAAAAATTTATATGGAGCCAAAAATGACCCTGAATAGCCACAGTAATCATGAGAAAGAAGAACAAACTAGTAGGAAGCACAATACCGGATATTAAACTATATTACAAAGCCACTGTAATCAAAACAGTCTGGCACTGGCACAAGAATAGACATAAACATCAATGAACAGGCTAGAGAGCCCAGAAATAAACCCAGGACTCTATGGTCAAGTAATAGTCACCAAAGGGTGAAGGAACATAAAATGGAGTGCAAATAGCCTCTTCAAGTGGTGTTGGGAGAACTGGGCAGGGGCATACAAAAAAAAAAAAAAAAAAAAAAGAAAGAAAGAAAGAAAGAAAAAGAAACTACACCACCAATTTACACCAAACCACCAGAATAAACTTAAGACTTAAATATAAGCTGTGCCACCATAAAATTCCTAGAAGAAAACATAGGCAATAAAATCTCAGCTATCCCATGCAGCAATATTTTCAATGATATTTCTCCCAGGGCAAAGGAAATAAAGGATCAAGTAAACAAATCAGACCACATCAAAATGAAGTTTCTGCTCAGTTAAACATCAGTGAAATGAAAAGGGAATGAACCACATGGAAAAACATATTTGCCAATGACATCCCACTGTGACCTCTGTGTTGGGGTTGAGTGATGAACGTACTGTCACAGTTGGAGGCATTATTCAGAAAAGGGGAACATGTTGGAAGAAGACAGGAAAGAGGAGTGTAGAAGAAACTAAAATGAAAATGAGTCTTTGGAGACAAGGGTTTGATCTCCAAAATATATAAAGAAATTATATGACTCAACACAAGGGAGACAGACAATTCAACTAAAAAATGCACAAAGGCCCTGGCTGGTGACACAGTGGATAAGGCACTGGCCTGTGAACCCAAAGGTCGCTGGTTCAACTCCCCAGCCAGGGCACATAACCAGGTTGCAAGCCAGGTTTCCAGCCAGGTCTGTGGCTGGAGGCAGGTGAAAGGCAACCATACATTGATGTCTCTCTCCCTCTCTTCCTCTCTCCTTTCCCCTCTCTCTGAAAAATAATAAAAATAAATCTTAAAAAAATTGACACCCTGGCTCGTAGCACAGTGGGTAGGGCACCGGCCTGCGAACCCAAGGGTCACGGGTTTGATTCCCCAGCCAGGGCACATAACAAGGTTGCAAACCAGGTCTCCAGTCAGATCTGTGGCTGGAGTCAGGTGAAAGGCAGCCATACACTGATGTCTCTCTCCCTCTCTGCCTCTCTCCCTTCCCTTCTTTCTAGAAATGATGAAGTGGAATCTTAAAAAAAAAAAAAGGACAAAGGACCTGAATAGATACTTCTCCAAGGAGGACGTACAAAGGTCCCATAGAC
Source organism: Noctilio leporinus (assembly GCA_004026585.1). Classification (NCBI taxonomy): domain Eukaryota; kingdom Metazoa; phylum Chordata; class Mammalia; order Chiroptera; family Noctilionidae; genus Noctilio; species Noctilio leporinus. The sequence continues at coordinate 113,787 of PVIW01004511.1, forward strand.
ATATGAAAGAATGCTCAACATCACTAGCCATCAGAGAGATGCAAATTAGAACCACAATGAGATACCACCTCACAACTGTCAGGATGGCCATCATCAACAAATCAACAAACAACAAGTGTGCTGGTGAGGATGTGGAGAAATGGGGACCCTAGTACATTGTTGGTAGGAATGCAGACTGGTGCAGCCACTGTGGAAAACAGTATAGAAATTCCTCAAAAAACTAAAAATAGAACTCCCTTATGACCCAGCGATTCCACTGCTAGGATTATACCCAAAGAATCCTGAAACACCAATTCAGAAGAGCCCGTGCACCTCAATGTTCATGGCAGTGCTATTTACAATAGCCAGGTGCGGGGAAACAGCTTAAGTGCCCATCAGTGGATGAATGGATGAAAAGAAAAAAAAAAAAAAAAAAAAACCTGTGGTACATTTACACAATGGAATACCACAGAGCAAAAAGAAAGAAGGAACTCCTACCTTTTGCCATTGCATGGTTGGGGCTGGAGAGTATCATGCTTAGCGAATAAGCCAGGCGGCAAGAGACAAATACCATACATTCTCACTTAATACAGGAAACTAATGAACAAAACAAACAGACAAGCGGAACGGAACCAGAGACATGGGGAAAAAAGGAGCAGAATGATAATGACCGAAGGGATGAGGGGAGGGGGAGAAGGGGGAAAGTAGGGGAAGGATTTGGTCAAGGAGCTAATGCGAAAGACCCATAGATATGGACAACAAGATGGGGACTGACTGTAGAAAAGAGGATGATGGTGGGTAGAAGAGAGCCACAGGGGAAAAATGAAACAAGTTTGATATGAAAACAATAAATTAATTGAAAAAATTTTAAACCTTTAAAAAATGAGACAAATAGCCTACTCTCCTTATTGTTTAGTGACTTACTTTTCTCATGCTTTACATATCTTAAAGATGTTCCTTAAAAGTCATATGGTTATACCTCATTCTTTTAGCTATCTTCATAACCTTGGTGCAGCTGTGTCACAATTTATAAAAAATTCTACAAATATCCTTAACTCCTCCCTTCCCCAAATTCCTAGATTTGTCTGCAGCATCATCATGTGGTTAACGTAAGAATTGCACCGCAGAACACCATTAATATAATGGAATTTTAATAAATCATTTGGACTTAAACATAACTGATTTGAAAACTGGATACTTCCCATAAGAGAAGCTTTGCCGGTGTGACCAGAGCAAACTGGGGTCTACCAGCTGTGATGCTGAAGTGGATTTTTGGAACCCATTGAGCCATCAGATTGTCGTGCAACCTTAAAAAAGTCACTTCATGCTCTTTGTGCATCTGATCTCTCTCTTGGCACACACACACGAAGATTATCCTTCGCCCTGCCCACGTAATCAGTTCACAGAAAGTAGTTGCTTCTTATAAGAAGGAGAAGATAAAACAATAGTTGGTCTCTTGTATGTATCGCTTTAATCATGTAAAGAGGAGCAGTGTATATAGTAGTCACTGGCTGGGGCTCTGCCATTGGACCACTTGGATTTGATTCCTGCTTCTACCACTTAATAATTGTGTGACCTCTGAGCCTCTGTCTCCTCAGCCATAAATGAAGGAGATAATAGTGTGCTTATCATGGAGGATTATTGTAAGGATGAAATGAGGTGCCTGGAAAATGTCAATATGTAGTAAGCACTCAGCAAATATTCTCATTACTGTTAGTAGTAATTGCAGTGTTCCCTTATCTTCCTGTCAGTGTATCACAAACCTAACGAAGTTCTCTTTGGTGCTCATTGCTTAAGAGAGCACCATTGCTGATATTACTCGGCCATAAAAAAGAGTGAAATCTGACCATTTGCAACAGCATGGTGGACCCAGAGGGTGTTACGGTAAGTGAAGTAAGTCTGCCAGAGAAAGACAAATAGCATATGATTATAAGAACAATATAAATGAGCCAACAGAACAGAAATACAGAGAGTAGACTGATGGTTGCCAGAGAGGAGGGGGTTGGGGGACTGGGTGAAAAGGGTTAAGGGATAAAGAAGTACAAACTGGTAGTTCAGAATAGTCAAGGGGGTGCAAAGTACAGCATAGGAAACATAGTCAACAATATTGTAATAACTATGTATGATACCAGGTGGGTACTTGAAATATCAGAGGGAACACGTTGTAAAGTATGTATATGTATGATTATCTAACCACTATGTTGTACAGCTGAAATTAATACAAAATCATATTGAATGTAAACTGTAATTGAAACCAAATTATTAAAAACTTTTTTTAAAAAGAGAGGGCCATTGCTATCCTTCATATTTTAAAATTATTTCTATATAACTATAATATATGGCCAATGAAAAACACCTGGCTAGTGGCTCAGTAGATAAAGCGCCAGCCTGTGAACCCAAAGGCTGCTGGTTCGATTCCCAACCAGGGCACATGACCAGGTTGCAAGCCAGGTCTCCAGCCAGGTCCATAGCTGGAGGCAGGAGAAAGGCAACCATACATTGATGTCTCTTTCCCTCTCTGCCTCTCTCCCTTCCTCTCTAAAAAAGAATAAAAATATTTTTAAAAAAAGAAAAAGAAAAAAGAAAAACACTGGTAAACACAAAGAAAAAAAGTCAAATAACCTAAAGTCCTACCTGTACCTAAAACATTCCTTTTCCTCCCACATCCTCCAACACCAGGCTGGCTTTTGCTTCTCCTTCAGGTAACATGACTTTCTCCAAAGAAACCTTTTTTTTTTTTTTTTTTTTTTTTTTTAACAAGCCAAAGCTGAATTGGAGTGGGAATGTTCACCTAACACCCTGGACTCCCCTCATCAGGGCATTCATCATGCTGTAATCACTAGCCTGGAACCCATATCACTCTGGGAACTTCTTTAGAGCAGAGAACATGGCCATTTTTTCACTAGTCTATTCTCATAGTAAGTGCTCAGTAAATATATATTGAATTAATGAATGAATGGCATTTCCAAGAATATGTTCTGGGTTTTGGAGACTATATGACCTCAGTGCTGAGCTGGTGGAATGGTCTCCCCAGCAGAATATTTCCCAGATTTTTTCCATCTGTCTCACATCAAAGAAAGTGGCAGGATACGTGTATTCTTTCCACTAGACTAGCCAGCTGACTGTTGACACACTTCTGACTTCCACTTTTACCACTTTCTCCTTATCTATATATCTTCAACTGTCTGCCTCTTTTTTCCTGAGTCTTTCTTTGTTAATCACTCCCCACTCCACACACACATATTTGCATGCCAGCCTTACTTATCTTTCCACTGTAATCTCCACCTTCTCCTTTAACTCACTAGATTATGAAGGAGAGTGATCCCATGACATTATGACTCATGAAACTGAAGTGATGTGTTGCTTAGGAAATGATTTTACCAATATATTTATCTACTTAGTTTTAGAGAGGGGGAAGAGAGGGAGAAAGAGAGGGAAAGACACATCGATGTGCAAGAGATACATCGATTGGTTGCCTCTCGCATACTGGGGACCTGGCCCACAACCCAGGCATGTGCCCTGACTGGGAATAGAACCGGTGACTTTTCAGTTCACAGGCCAGCACTCAATCCACTGAGCCACACCAACCAGAGCTGCAGTAGGGGTTTAGAGGAGAAGGTTCAGGTTAAAAAATTCTTACCTACTGTTTATGACCTTAGGGATGATGCCAATGACCTGGCTTTGATGATGTAACTGAGAGGGTTGCAACCAGCTCTTTGTCCTAAGATGACAGCCATTTGTTGCACACTCTTGATATGGGATGAGAGACATTTTAAAATCAGAAAAGCCCCTCTCTGCTTCAACCCCTCCGTTTGCCTGAGGAGGTCAAGTTACTTGCCCAAGTAGGTAGCAGAGGTGACAATAGAAGTCTTACCTCTGTATTTCTTGTCTGGTGCTCTATCCCCAGTTGGCTCAAACACTGCTCTAAAAGACCCCCTTCACGGGACAGAGAGGAGTAAAAAGGGGATGGATATAATACAACAAAAATTAAATTAAATTAAAAAATAAATAAATAAGCTCCCTGGCTGGTGGCTCAGTGGATAAGGCATTGGCCTGCAAACCCAAAGGTTGCTGGTTCGAGTCCCAGCCAGGGCACGTAACCAGGTTGCAAGCCAGGTTGTAAGCCAGGTCTCCAGCCAGGTCTGTAGCTGGAGGCAGGTGAAAGGCAACCATACATGGATGTTTCTCTCCCTTTCTTCCTCCCTCCCTTCCCCTCTCTCTAAAAATAATAAAATCTTTTTTCTAAATAAATAAATAAATAAATAAAAGGCCCACTTCTTTCAAATTTTATGTCAGTGGGAAAGGCCAGGGAAACACAGAGGGCCCTGTTCAGTTCTGATATAGAACTTATTAGACGGAGACCTTAGTACTGGTATGAAGTGAAAATGTGTAAATGTCCTAGCAACCTCACTCTTCCAAATGTTATTTATTCCACTTTCCAGCTGACTATTCAGGAAAGTACTTGTTGGCTTTACAATGGGCATTTAGGAAGACAGTCCATCCCACCAACCCTTCATTAGGATTTTACTAGAAGTTAAGAAAAGTAACCCTGGCTGGTAGCACAGTGGATAAGGTGCCGGCCTGCGAACCCAAAGGTCGCAGGTTCGATTCCCCAGCCAGGGCACATAACGAGGTTGCAAACCACGTCTCCAGTCAGGTCTGTGGCTGTAGGCAGGTGAAAAGCAACCATACATTGATGTCTCTCTCCCTCTCTGCCTCTCTCCCTTCCCCTCTTTCTAAAAATAATGAAATAAAATCTTTAAAAAAAAAAAAGCTCCTGTTTAAAAAAAAAAAAAAAGGCAGTTCCATTTAAAAAAAAAAAGAAAAGGAAGCACACTTCATTTGGTTCCATTCTGTTCTTTCCATCCATATTTCCCCACTCTTCCTATCCCGATACAGTGATTTCTGAGAGCCAAGGTAGTTTCCAAGGGTAGACACATCTACTTCAAGACCTATAAACCAGGATAAAGACACCAACCATGCAGATAAAACCTAAGTGATAGGTGTCACAGGGCCTGGCTGAGGCTTCCCCATAAACTGCCACATCTAGCACAGTGCTTGTGCCTAACAATCTCTCTCTCTCCTCAGCATAAACACCAGGAAAGCAGGTTTCTTTTTTAAATTTTATTGTTGTTGTATTACATTCATGTCACTTCCCCCGACTCTGCTTTCCCATTCCCCACCCTCCCTATTCCCACCCTCCATAGTCAATCCCACATGTTGTCCATGTCCATGGATCGTCCATGTTAGTTCCTTGACTAAACTGTTCCCTTTCTTTGCCTGTTTCTCCTCCTCCCTGCCTCCCCTTTGCACACTGAAAGTCTGTTCCTTATATTCATGTCTCTGATTCTGTTTTGCTTGTTTGTTCGTTTTGTTCATTAGTGTCCTGTAATGCGTGAGATCATATGGTAATTATCTGTCACTGACTGGCTTATTTCATTAAGCATAATGCTTTCCAGTTCCATCCATGTTGTCACAAAAGGTAAGAGTTTCTTCTTTCTTTTGAAAGCAGGTTTCTGATACCACTTTGGTCATCACTCACTCTGTGGCCTGTTCAGGTCACAAAATCTCATTGGCTATTTAATCACATTTTCCTCTATTGTCTGTGTTTGAATGCCATCAGTGTTTCTCAAAGTGTATTCCATGGAGTCCTTGGGTTTAGAGAAGGTACCTCTGAGCGGGTATGAAAGAGATTGGGTGGGCAGGACATTCTGCTTTTCACCCCATGCCAACCAGAATGACCCTAGTTTTCTGTTTTAGTTCATGGGATTCTGTATGGAAGTTTAGTTGAACAAGGGGCTTCATGGCCAAAATATTACGTTAAACGTTGGACTAGAAAATCGCCATGGTCTCTTTCAGCTTTAGTGGTGTAAAATGCTAGGTTCTTTCTAGTGTGTTTTGCTCTAAAAATAGTAACTCAGATGAGAACATTCAAAAAACATCTAGCCCTGGCTGGTGGCACAGTGGATAAGGTGCCGGCCTTCGAACCCAAAGGTTGTTGGTTTGATTCCCCAGCCAAGGCACATAACCAGGTTGCAACCCAGGTCTCAAGCCAGCTCTGTAGCTGGAGGCAGGTGAAAGGCAACCATACGTTGATGTCTCTCTCCCACTCTGCCTCTCTCCCTTCCTCTCTCTTTAAAAACAATAAATAAAATATTTATAAAAAACCCCCATTAAAGTAGATCTCTAGGGTCAATTATCTCTAATCTGGTGATGCCCAAAAACCAATAACAGCTAGCACATCCTATATACCAGGGACTGTTACAGCTTTTTACATGTATTATCTCATGTAATTCTCACAACTCTATAAAATAGGTACCATCATCTCTGTTTTACAGATAAAGAAATGGAAGCACAGGAAGGTTAAATAACTTGCCTGTTTTTATCACTTTGAACTGCTGTGACAAATTATCATAGACTGGGCAGCTCAAACAACAAACTTTTATTTCTCATAATTCTGGAGGCTGAAAAATTCAAGATCAAGGTGGCAAGAGATTTGGTGCCTGTTGAGAGCATGCTTCCTGGTTTTCAGATTGCCACCTTCTTGCTGTGTGCTCTTACGGTAATGAGATAATTTTGTGGAGTTCCGGAGAGAAAATAGGAAGATTGAAGTTGCAAGGAGACAGAATTCAGTTCAGTAGGAAGAAAAGGTTTCTAACAATAGGACCTTAAAAAGTACTAACTCATGGTGACTTGTTCTCAGTCACTGGAAGTGTTTAGAGAAGCGGAATGTGCATTTGTCTAGAAAACGCCAGATGAATTTCAACACTGAAGAAAAGTTAGATAAGCTGGCCTCTAAGCACTCTATCAGCTTGGATCACACAGCTTTCTGATATTCCTCCTGCCCCAGTAGTTGTCAGAAGATGGAATGTACAGCGAATGAAAATACAAAGGACAGCGATATTATAAAATGAAAGGAACCAGGAGATAAAGAATGCAAGCAGCCTATGTGAACAGATTCTCCTCATGAGCCTCCAGAAAAAACACAGCCCAGCTAACACCTTGATTTCAGAACTTCTGACTTCCAGAACTATAAGATAATAATTTTGTGTTATTTTAGCCACTGAGTTTGTGGTTAGCTGTTAAAGCAGTCGAAAATTAGTACACGATTATTGACTATATTTCCCTTCACCTTTTTCACCTATCCCTCCACTTCCCTCTGCTTTGGCAATCATCAGTTTGTTCTTTGTTTCTATGAGTCTGTTTTTGTTTAGTTTGTTTTTAATTTTTATTTATTTTATTATTATTTTATTTAAAAATAGATTTTATTTATTATTTTCAGAGAGAGGAGAAAGGAGAGAGGCAGAGAGGGAGAGAGACAGCAATATATGGTTGCCTTTCACTTGCCTCCAGCCACGGATCTGGCTGGAGACTTGGCTTGCAACCTGGTTATGTGCCTTGGCTGAGAATCGAACCAGCGACTTTTGGGTTTTCAGGCCGGTGCCTTATCTATCCACTGTGCCACCAGCTAGTGCCACTTGTTTGTTTGTTTTTAAAGATTTTATTTATTATTTTCAGAGAGAGGGGAAGGGAGAGAGGCAGAGAGGGAGAGAAACATCAATGTATGGTTGCCCTTCACCTGCCTCCAGCTACAGACCTGGCTGGAGGCCTGGCTGGAGATCTGGCTTTCAACCTGGTTAGCAAACTGGTTATGTGCCCTGGCTGGGAACCGAAACAGCAACTTCTGGGTTCGCAGGCCGGCGCCTTATCCAGTGTGCCACCAGCCAGAGCTGTTTGTATTTTAATGTCACATATAAGTGAAATAGTCAATAATAGTGTGATAACTTTGCATGGTGACAGATGGTCACTAGACTTCATGTGATGATCTCATTGTAAAGTATATAAATGTTGGGTCACTCTTGTACACCTGAAACTAATATGCTATTGTATGACCACTATGCTTTAAACATTTTTTTTTTATACAGTGTTTTTTTCTCTCAAAGATTTTATTTATTATTATTTTTAGAAAGAGGGGTAGGGAGAGAGGCAGAGAGAGAGAGAGACATCAATGTATGGTTGCCTTTCACCTGCCTCCAGCTAGGGTCCTGGTTGGAAACCTGGCTTGCAACCTGGTTATGTGCCCTGGCTGGGGAACTGAACCAGCGACCTTTGGGTTTGCAAGCTGGCACCTTATCCACTGTGCCACCAGCCAGGTATGCTTTTATTTTAAGTAGTATTTTAAAAAAGGTTTTATTTATTATTTTTAATGAGAGGGGAAGGGAGACAGGCCAAGAGGGAGAGAAACATCAATGTATGATTGCCTTTCACCTGCCTCCAGCTACAGACCTGGCTGGAGACCTGGCTTGCAACCTGGTTATGTGCCCTGGCTGGGGAGTTGACCCAGTGACCTTTGGGTTTGCAGGTTGGCATTTTATCCACTGTGCCATTAGCCAGGGCCCACTATGCTTTAATAAGAAATTAAATGAAATTAAAAAGAAATCTAATACAGCAACCTCTGTATGAAAGACTGGCAAATTTTAGGGACGAAGAGGGCATTTTGCCCCTGAAGTCAGCACCTATAAGAGTTTGATGAAGAATGTAGTGTGATGTTTTTGTGTTTTTTTTTTTTTTTGGTTGGTTTGTTTGCTTCCTTTGCTACTTAAAAGTCCTAGAATAAGAGCAGGTGCCAGTTTGCAGTGGTCTCAAGGCTTAGGTTTCTCATCTAGCCCTATAGAGACCTGCAAATCTGGACAATGGTCGTGGGGTGGTTTGAGGTCCTGGCTCCATTGCATAGGCCCCATCCAGCCTTCACTCCCTTCCACCACTCAGGTTCCACAAAGCCTACCTAGAACTGTCTTCATCTAATAACTTCTTTCCAACTCAGCAGCTGCTCAGCATTCATACTTTCAATTTGTAGTATGGGTAGGTATTTTTCCCCCCCTCATTTAAGCAATAAGCTGTGCTCCTCTTCATCCATGTTCACTAACCTTGCTGTTCTTCAGTTCCAGTTGCACTTTGGGGCCTTTATACCAGCTGTTTTCTCTGCTTGAAACCCTCTTCCCTCAGATGCCCAGATGGCTAACTCTCACTTCCTCCAAGTCCTTGCTTACCTGTCACTTTCTTAATGCGGCCTACCCTGACTACTCATTTTAATACTGAAACACACACAAACATGCAGACTTTCAAACTCTCTTTTCTTGCCCTTCTTTCACAGAACCTGACTCTTCCTGACAGAAAGAACATGTGCCCGGTACATAGTAACTCCTCGGTAACTATTGTCGAATGAGTGAATTTATTCTCTTCCCTATGTGAATGTTAGGCAGGATCCTGGGTATACATATAAAAGAATAAAACATTGTGTGACTTAGAATCTTCCTGCCCAGTGTTGCACCTGGGTTTGATTTCATTGTAAATGGCTGGGCTCGAGAAACACTAATCCCCTCCAGCCCAGTCACATTCTTCCCCTACTCCCCAACCCTAACTGCTAGTGATTGCCCAGTATCTCCACGTTCCCTCTACTCAGTGGAAAAGATTGAGTGGAAAGGGAGGTAAATGATTCTGTTCTCTGATGGAGGTGCATATGGATAAAGATGGTGTTTAAGCACTTAGGGAAAAAAACCACAAAAGATACTTAGAACAATGGTTTTATAGTTTTGGGGCTACATCAGACATCCTTATAGGAAAACCTCAAACAACTCCCAACCTTAAAAAATAAAAGGTTCAGGCGTGCTTTATCTTAAACAATTCCAATAAATGAGAACTCAAAAACGTCTGCAGGAACACAGAATATGCTACACCAAAATGCGCCACTTTGGCAGGTGGATTGTTTTGCACTGAAGGCAATTAAAACCCAGCAGGCTCAGGAAATACTTCTTGTCTTCCCTTTGCCTGCCTAAAATAATCTATGTAGGGGCCGTGTATAATGAAGACAGTTATTACCATAGAAAACTTTTAAAATATATACATCAGGAAGACTTATCTGCATGGCATGGCAAATATTTATTTACCAAACATTTGCACGTCTCATCTTCCTGCAAATGATTTTGTTCCTTTTGAAGCTTCATAACCCCTACCCCTTTCTCCTCAGCTCAGGATAGCACATAAGCCTCAATTGCCTGCCTGTGAGTTTCATATTCTAATGAGACCCCTGCATATGAAATTTAATGTCTTTCGCCTGTTAATCTGTCTTATGTCAATTTTATTATTAGGGTAACCAAAGAACCTAGAAGGGAAAAGTTTGCCACCCTACACTTATAAAAAGTAAATTGGGCCCTGGCTGGTGGCACAGTGGATAAGGCGCTGGCCTGCAAACCCAAAAGTCTCTGGTTGAATTCCCAGCCAGGGCACATAAACAGGTTGCAAGCCAGGTGTCCAGCCAGGTCCGTAGCTGGAGGCAGGTGAAAGGCACCCATACATTGATATCTCTCTCCCTCCCTGCCTCTCTCCGAAAATAATAAATAAAATATTTTAAAATAAATAACTAAGTAAATAGGGTCTGGGAGCCCTGGCCAATGCCTATCTCTCCGTTTCTCTATCTCCTCTCCCATGCCACCCTTCCTCTCACTCTAAAATCAATAAAAAACATATTCTTGGGTGAGAACTTTAAAATATAAAATATAATAAAATAAGATTGGATCTGGGATTAGCTATTCACATTTCAAAGGATGCCTCACTACACAGAAAGAATCTGTAATGGGGTTTTTAAAAAATAGTTTGCTCAATTGAAAATATGAGGGGGGAACCCCCCCAAAACAGAATTATCTTCTGGGTGAGCCTCTTGCCATACAGGCTTCTCCCACTAGGTGGGTGTTCTAGGAACCCATGTGTATTAGTGTGCCAGATGACATGGTTGTGAGAGACTGCATTCAGCTTTAGTGAATTTTTTTTTGAAGGCGTTCAATGTATTTGTCCATTTGATGATGGGTGATTTATGAGCACACCTGCTCACACCATACTGAGTGTTCAGCAGTCTTTGACCAAAAAATGGCATGACCCCCATGTCCTACCCTTCCTGTTTACCTGATCTTGCCCCAAGTGGCAATTTTCTTGTTTGTTTCCCTGAAGAAAAATGTCCTCGAAGGGAAACATTTCGCCAATGTGGAAGAGGTGAAATGAAAAACATCAGAAGCACTAAAAAGCATCAAAGTCAGCAAGTTCAAAAACTGTTTTGAGCAGGGGAAAGCCTCGATAATTGTATTGCATCAAATGGAGAATACTTTGAAGGTGACTGAAGTTTAAACATGTGAGAATAAATACGCATTTTTTAAATAAATAAATTCCAGGGTTTTTGGGGTCTCCCTTATACTGAAGCTGAATGTCTCAAGATGGATGATTAAGTGATTCATGTGACACCCATACAATGGACTATTAAAAGTTATGTTCTTAATACAATGGGAAAATGCTAATATTGTAATGAGGGGAAAGAAGCAGGAAACACTGATGAGGTATGCGAAAAAAAAGGGAACCCTTTAGGTGGGATTGTAAATTGGTGCAGCCACTGTGGAAAATGTTATGGAGATTCCTCAAAACATTAAATATAGAGCTGGCATACAATCTAGCAATACCATTTCTGGATATTTATCCAATGAAAACAAAAACATGAATTTGAAAAGACACATGCACACCCCTATGTTCATTGTGGCATTACTTAACAATAGCCAAAATATGAAAGCAACCTAAGTGTCCATTGAAAGATAAATGGATAAAGGTGTATTACATTTACAGAATGAAATATTATTCAGCAATAAATAAGAAAGAAATCTTGCCATTTGCAACAACATGGATGGACCTAGAGGGTATTATGCTAAGTAAAATAAGTCAGAGAAAGACAAACACCATGTTGACTTTACTTATATGCAGAATCTAAAAAACAAACAAATGAACGAACAAAACAAAACAGAAACAAACCCATAGGTACAGAAAACAAGCTGATGACTGCTAAAGGGGAGGGGGTGGGGAAGGGTGAAAAGGGCAAAGAAAAACCACCACCACCACCATCAAACATATACAGTTACATATATATTATATGTGTGTGTATATATAATAATTGTACAATTACCATGTTCTTAAAAAAGATTTTATTTATTGTTTCCAGACAAAGAGGAAGGAAGAGAGGCACAGAAGGAGAGAAACATCAGTGTATGGTTGCCTTTCACCTGCCTCCAGCCACAGACCTGGCTGGAGACCTGGTTTGCAACCTGGTTATGTGCCCTGGCTGGGGAATCGAACCAGCGACCTTTGGGTTCACAGGCCGGCACCTTATCCATTGTGCTACCAGCCAGGGCTTCAATTACCATGTTTTTAAAAATCCATTAAAAGACTGGAAGGCAAGACACCAAATTATTCACAGGAATAGTTCCCAAGTGTTGAGATTGTTAACAATCAACTTTTTGTCTTTTAAATTGTCTGATTATTCACATTTTCTAAAATGACTATATTTTTTTATAATAAAGATTAGAATAAACCTTTAAAAACAAAAATCAAGGCTTGAATTCTAAAAATTCAATTTGCACAAAACTTTTCAGAATTGTCACTATTGGGGTGGACCTACGGGGGAGGGAGAAAAAAATTCCAGGGCAACTTTTCAGCAAGTCTCTCTTTAATTCTTCCCTTTGTTTAAGAATGGGTCTATAAGGCCCTGGCCATGTCATTCAGTTGTTGACAGCAACGTTCCCAGACCTCTAGGTTGTGACTTCTATCCTGCATCAGGGCACCGGCAAAAATCAACCAATGAATACATAAATACGTGGAATGACACCTCTCTCTCTCTCTCTCTCTCTCTTTCTCTCAGCAATTTAAAAAATGGTTCTGTACAAATATATGAATACAGTGAATAGGCCTTCAGTGGTCAGGGGGAAAGGGGTTGGGGGGAGGGGGGAGGCAGAGGCAAGAAAGGGGAGCAGTTTAGACAAGAACCTAGTATAAAGGAACCATGGACATGGACAACAGGTGGGATTGACTTTGGGGGGAATGGGAGGGTGGGGAAGGGGACAGAGGGAAGCAAAAAGAGGATGGATGTAATACAACAATAAAATTAAAAAAAAAATGGTTCTGTAAAAAAGTAGAACTAAGGTAGAAGAGTGAAAAAAAGAACCTTGATGATCTTTTTAAGAAAATGTGTGACAGCTGCGTCCCTGGGGAATGCGGGAGGAGACTGTGTCAAATAATTATTTTTTAAACCCCTATATCATTTTGCGGGCTTGAAATGAATTTAACCGGTGACTTATTTATTTGTATCAAACGGGAGAATTTTGCTTAAATGTTTAAAACTAGTAAGTAGGGCTATATAAGAAAAGGTGAAGGCGGTGATGACAAACAATAAATTAAAGGAGGCCGAATCCAGAAATCGCTGAGTCAAGAGTCCGGCAATCACGTGAAGTTTTTAATAAAAACGAAACTTAACCAGAAAGTGGTTGGCTCCCCACCCCTTCCCGCCCTTCCTCGGTAGGGTTCCTGGCGCCCAGAGTATCGGTTCAGTCTATCCTTCGCATCCAGGACTGGGCAGACCCGGGCGCGCCAGAGCAAATGGGGTGGCAGAAGGGGGATCTGGGCCGGCTGACGGGCCACTGAACTTGAGTCAGCTTTCTGGAAACACGGACGCATCGATCTGGGTGAAACATTAGCTTTTTGTATCTCCTGCATTTGGTGCCTTTGGAAGGCCGGCTGCAGTAGTGGGAGACTGCGCTCGCTGCCAGCGGTCAAGGGGACCTTGCTCGGCATAGCGACTGTTGTACTTAGAGCTAGTGACTCCGGACGCTTTGACTGTGTGCCTAGGGATTCCTCCGGGAGCTTTCTCCCCCTGGAGGCCTAGCCTGTAAATGCAGATTGTTTTTGTAGTGAGATGCTGCTTTATTGGCACCAAGAGTGGCTTGTAACGCTTACCAGTTCATGATAGCCTTCGGAGCAAAGAACAATAAAGTGCTGTCCTTTATGTCTAAAGTTGGTGGTCCTGTGTTCACTGGCACTAGTTGCTCTGAAGTTTTCTGGCGTTCTTTATGACCGCAAGAACTTGCACCAATGACTTCGGCATAAGAGACACTGCAATCATTTCATGCATATTAAGTATGTCAAAACTTATCGAATTGTACACTTTAAATATGTGTCGTTTATTGAATGTCAATTATATCTCACTAAGGCTTTTTTAAAACTGTGAATTACCTATTCACATCTTTGCCTATTTTAATTATTAATTTGTAGAACCTCTATATTCTAAAAAGAAGTAATTCATCTGTTATAATTGTGGCAAATAGTGTCTTTCAGATTATTTTACCTTTTTATGGTGTCTTTTGTAAAAACGGAAGTTTTGAATCTGAAAAAGGGTCTAGCAATCTTTTTCTTTATAACTTCTGGGCCAAAGAAATAAATGAAGGTGTATGGGTTGTTGATCAGTATTTATAACACACATTTTTTTTTTCACCCATCCCCTAACCCTCTCCTCTTTGGCAACTATCAGCTTATTCTCATAATGTATCTGTTTCTGTTTTGTTTGTTTATTTTTTTTAATGTCACATGTAAATGAAATAATTTATCTTTCTCTGTCTGATTTATTTATTTTTAATATTTTATTCATTTTGCTATTACAGTTGTCCTAATTTTCCCCCTTTTTCCCCTTCCTCCAGTACCCACCTTCTCTCCAGCAATGTCCCCACTTAGTTCATGCCCATGTGTCGTGCACATAAGTTCATTGGCTTCCCCATTTCTTTTAATCTTCTTAACATCCCTTGTCTATTCTGTAACCACCAATGCGTACTTCTTTTTGTTTTCTTTTACACCCAGACAATTCACCATTTAATTCTGACTTATTTCACTTAGCATTATACCCTGAAGGTCTCATCTATATTGCCACAGTGGCAAAATTTCATTTGTTTTTATTGCTGAGTAATATTCTATCATGAGTGCATCACATCTTCTTTATCCATTCATCTATTGAAGGACATCAATAAGACTATATAAAAGGGGATTAAGTAATAAATGGTAAGTAACTGATAAAATACAGAAATGTATTTCTATTATGTATATCATTGACTAATGAAAAAAGTATCTATAACCCTTCGTTGGTGCGTTGACTGTGATATATTCTAAAGCCTTATATTTCTGTAAATAGAGGCATATGGTTTTACCACACAGTTTTTCCTAAATGAAAATATTTAATATTTTATTTATTATAGCTGTGACACCTCAGAAAAAACAAAGCTATTATGCCTGAAAGAAAGAAAGAAAAAAAGAAAAACAAGCCATCATAGCGCAGTAAGAGATAACACAGCACCAGCATCAGAGAGCCTGGCTAGGGAGTCAGGCTGGCCTAAATGTAAACTCAAACGCTGCCACTCGTTAGTTGTGGGAGCAGAACTGAGCCCCTTATTTTCTCTGAGCCTCAGCTTCCTGCCAGAGTCCTGAGTACATTGGGGTCAGCAGAGGAGGGACACAAAGAGGTATCACTTGGCTGGAGCCTTAACTCTAGCTAGGTGGGCCACAAACATGGGCTGCTGCTTTGTGTGGAATTGCTGGGGGAATGGTCATCACAAAATTGATCGCAAGCGAAATCCATGGAACCCTGGCACTAGAGGGTTGGAGGTTGGTGAATGTCTTTAAAACCTGAAATCTTTGCTAGCCTTGAGGACTTTGAAGGAATAAGTTAGATAATACTAGATGTGAAAGCTCAGAACAGTACCTGATACAGGATAAGTATTGCACTCAGTCAATGGTACTTGTATTTTTAATGAACTTTTAATTCTTTAAAAAAAGATTTTATTTATTTATTTTTAGAGTGAAAGGAAGGGAGGGAGGAGGAAAGGGAGACCAACATAGATATGCGAAAGCTGTATCAATCCGTTGCCCCTCACACACCCCCAGCTGGAGACCTGGCCTGCACCCCAAATCTCATGTGCCATCAAACTGATGACCTTTTGCTCGCTGGCTGACACTCAATCCACAGAGCCACACCAGCCATGGCTCAATGGTCCTTGTTTGTATTTTATTATTATTATTAGTGGTGAAGTCACCTACATCATAGTATCTTAAGCAGAGCACTAGTGAAATAAAGCAAGTCAAGTTCCTGGCAGAGAGCCTGAGACATAAGAGGTATTGAGTGTTAGTTCTCTTCCTCCTTCTCCTTCCTTACATTGAAGTGTTCACCTAAAATTCATCCCACTCCATGAAGCTTTCCCTACTTCATGTCCCCCATCTCAACACACGTGGCCTTTCCTGTGCCCATGGGGCAGAATACAGGGAAGCGCAGTGTGGGAGACATGGATTAGGTCACCAGGCACTGAGCTACAGGGAAGCATCTAAGCTTGCACTGAGATTGCCCTGGACTTTGTGGAGTTTCTTTTTAAAGTTCTCCAACTTTAGCCCTGGTTGGTGTGGCTCAGTGGATTGAGCATGGGCCTGCAAACCAAAGGGTCGCTGGTTCAATTCCTAGTCAGGGTACATATCTGGGTTGCAAGCCAGGTCCCTAATTGGGGGTGAGCAAGAGGCAACCACACATTGACATTTCTCTCTCTCTCTTTCTCCCTCACTTCCCTTCTCTCAAATAATAAAAAAGATTTTGGGAAAACATAATTGCCAATGATACCTCAGACAAGGGTCTGATCTCCAAAATATATAAAGAACTAATGCGACTCAACACCAGGGAGACAGACAGCCCAATTAAAAAATGGGCAAAGGACCTGAACAGACAACTCACTGAGGAAGATATACAAAGGGCCCAGAGGCATATGAAAGAATGCTCAACATCGCTAGTCAT